>JAPMOR010119832.1:195253-286676 GCA_026543865.1 Argiope aurantia
TTTTTTTCACTTAATACTGTTACGAATTCGAAGTTCTTTCAATTTGTTATTCGAT
Organism: Argiope aurantia; assembly: GCA_026543865.1. Lineage (NCBI taxonomy): Eukaryota > Metazoa > Arthropoda > Arachnida > Araneae > Araneidae > Argiope > Argiope aurantia. The sequence goes on from JAPMOR010119832.1 coordinate 195,309, forward strand.
GAAGAAACAGTATATAGAAGAAACATAACAAACCATGACTTTTATTGAATAAGAAGAAATGCATACACAGACTGCAAATATATAGCCGAGACGAACACACGTAATACACAGCAGCACACTACAACAAACAGTAGCCCACAAGTAGAAATCAGTAATAATAACAACCACAGCACACAAAGCGGAAAAACAGAATTCAGCAGCAGGAGGGAATCTTCGTAGCTACTCTCTACGATCTCTCCAAACACCTGTAAATTTATTTGTTTCCTCGTTTTTGTTGTATCTAACTGCCGATTCACTATTAGACGACTGGCCACTCCTCACATGACTCGATGGTGCTTCTATAATAAACACCAGGATTCGGCACACAACTCAATTCAATTCAGCAACCAATTGAGTTCCACACAACGCCTGCGCTTCGCTGGACTGATACAACTATTCGCTGTTGATTCGCTATGCGACACTAAACTTTTCGGCCACTCTTTCCGCGATTTAATACACGATTGTCTTCGTTTTGAGACTGCCAGCCTTTTATAGTTCCCGGAATCGGGCAGAGAATGTTCTGGAACAATCAGGCATATCTTGGTTCCTATTGGATCTATCGCCAAAATTCTGGAAAATTCCAGCATTATCTATTTTGTCGCCAAGTCGCCAAATGGTCACCAAGTTTATCGCCAAGCCCTGAGATTACTGATTTTACATCAGATCAGCATCCAACATAGCTGATAGCAAAACGGTATTTCCAGTGATTGAACTAACCATGCTGGGAAGCAACATTACTGATTTGTAACAATACATACTTTCACAAACAAAAGAATAAAATGAACTTCCGAAAAAATAATTACAGCTGTTTTAAATTTATTGTTACTCTAATTATGTTTTAAGCTTATTTTGAAAGCTTGTGTAGCTTGTACGACTGTTTCAAATAAACAAAGAATTACAATATAATACATTTTCTAAATGGTTGCCATTTTTTTTTAAAGTAATCAAATTTGGAACCCGCTGTAAACTAATTTCATATGACTTCAAACATATAAAGTTTTGCCATATTTTTTAGCTATTTTAACACATAAATTATAACTACGCTGGAAGCCTACCTTATTCCCTACTCCAGAAAGCTTTTCATTCATCGCATTCGAAGAAAACAAAAGCAAAACCATCGTTGAACTAATTAGTGAAGAAAACAAACCTGAAAAGATCTTGGCAAGTGCAGACACCAAAAGCAGCTCCTTCCTAAATAATTACTTCGCAAAACAACCGTACTTAACATAATTCTTATTCCGCTCTTAGTTTTATTCTTTCTGTTCCTCATTAAAAAGCATTACTGAAGACACCAATTTCGACTAATAACACTTAACATATGAAAATGTTGCAACCCAAATTATGAGGGAAAAGTTTTCACCAGAGCCTGCTCCAGTTGCATCTTAATAATTCTGAATTATAAAGTACTTAAATCAGCGGGGCATACTCTTGGATCTTGGCAATTTGCAAATCTTTTGGCTTGCAGTTTCGAGACAGAAGGTAATGCAATTCAGTACAGCTTGTATTCAACATGCTCGCTGGAGATATCGTTTTACATAGGACACTGTTTACCTTTTGTTTCTAGTAGTGGTTGGTGGCTAAAGATATGTATGAAGGAATAATTGAATCTTGGTTTTGCATACATAGCTTGAGGCATTTATAAATTCTTTTGAAAGTATAACATATGTCTTCTTTTAAATTTCTAATTTAAGTATGCTTAATATGCAGAATTTTGAAAGTTGATATAAAAGGGAATTTTAATAGCAATGTAGATTTGAGGATATTTGAAAAATTCTTATTATATAAATGTTTACTTTCTTTGCCAAAGGCTGATGATTAAATTCCACCAACGATTATCTATATTATATAAAACTGAATGTGTGTGTGTGTGTGTGTGTGTGTGTTGGCGTTATACAGGCCAGACCGTTTGACCTACAGCTACCAAATTTGGTACAAGTATACCTTGGATGTCGGGAATGTGCACCTGAGGCTCCTTTTTTTGAATTTTTAATTAGAATTTTAACTATTAATTAAAAACTAACTTTTCCACCAAAAAATCTTTTCATTTTTCCCACCGCCAAATGAGTAAGACTTCAGTTTTTTCCCTACACTAATGAGGCTAGGTTTAATATTTTTCGGCCGATTATTTCAAACGATTCTGTTTATTTTCTTAGTGTTTGATGCATTTAAAATTAAACATTGTTAATTAATTGATCTTTCAGATTCATTCTGAAGTACTTTTGAATTAAAATAAAACAGAATAAAAGAAATTAAAAATTTCTAATCTGCATAGCGTTACCCCAACTGGCGTAGAAAAATTCACGCATTTGCGTTACCGTAATTGGCGATGAAAATTCACGCATTCGTATTGTGTTCTGATGGTTGACAACTATTATAAACGGATGCGGAAATTTAAATTATTTTTATGTTAGTTGTATGCTTTTGTAATTAAAATGTATTTATGTTATAAATTTTTTTGTATATGTTTATAGTTTTAAGTACATCGTTTTTTAAATAGTTTTTTTTAACTTGTTTCAACCGATAACTTTAAACGATTCGTTTTATTTAATTATTGTTTGATGAATTTAAAATTAAACATTGTTAATTAATCGATTTGTTCATGATGAATCTGAGAAAATTTTGTTTACAAATTCTTGAGATATTACATAAATTAAGAGAGACATTCTTTAGTGCTCATAAAGTTTAAACGCTTAGTGACTCTGTTTTCAGTAATTATATTATAAAAAATGCTTTGTTTCAATAAAAAAATATTATTATATTAATTACAGATTAATCCTTTCCACTTTAATTTAAGGCATAATTTCTACGGGAGCTAACAGAAAATTAGAGAGATACATATTACGTTATGACTGAAGGCCTTTTAATATTATGAGTGAATTATATGACTATCAAAATTGATGTTTTAAAATATTTTAATGAAGAAGCTATTAAAGTAGGAATTGCATATGATATTTAATTATTAAAATTTTAACGAACATTAAGATTGACGAACCGGCTGGTAGCCAAAGGCGGCTAGTTTATATATAAGTTTGTGCTCTCAGATGTTTTTATAAATTCTTTTTAAAATATATTATATACCTGCCTTTAAACTTCTCATTTTAGTATGCTTAGTATGCAGAGAATGATTAAAGTAGATATTAGATGGAATTTTAACAGCAATGTAGAATTTGTGTGTATTGGAAAAATTCTTTGTACATTAATGTTTACCTTCTTTGGCAAAGGCTGCTGAATGCATTTCACAAACGATTATTTATATATAATTTAGTGTTACCAAAAATTTTATTTCTCGAGGTATTTATAAAAGTAAAACATATACCTTCTTTCTCATTATAGTATGCTTAGTATGCAGAGAATGAGGAGAGTAGATATTAGAGGGAATTTTAATTGCAACGTAGAATTTGTGGGAATCTGAAAAATTCTTTTTGCAGCAATGTTTATCTCCTTTGTCGAAGGTTGATGGTTAGATTTCATTAACGAATATTTGTATATAATTTAGTGTTATCAAAGGTTTTGTCTCTCGATGGATTTATAAATTCTTTTGAAAGTTTAAAATATGCTTTCTTTTATCTTTTAAGTATGCTTAATATGCAGAATGAAAAAAAGTAGATATAAGAGGAAATGTTAATAGTTAAGAAATCTGAAAAGTTTTTTTTTACGACGTTTACCTTTTTTGCCAGAAGCTGATGATTGCATTCCGATATATTTACTATAATTAGTTTTATAAATATTTTTTTTACTAATCAATTACAAAACTTAAAACTTATTTAAAATTTTTAGTTTCTAGCATAAAAATTTATTTTGTTTATGAATTTTTCTTAACCTTCTTCCCCCTTAATTAATAAAATATGCCTAGAAATAATTATTTTTAAAAGTGAAAAAAAGCCTACTTCACTGACAGAAGATCCTAATTTTCTCTATACACATATGAATTCCTATGATGAATTAATGAATTTAATCCAGCGCTTAATCTAGACCTTTATCGTAGTTTCTATACTATTGAATATTTTAGTTTAGTAGCTATTGTTATAACAATGTAAATGCGGTAAATGGAATCAATTTACAGAGAATGCACAACATCAGAGAATATAATCAATTTATAATGTAGTTAGAAGGCATATGTTTACATTATGAAATCAATTAAATGTTTTAACAGAAGACTAATGATATTTTTGCTGTTTCAAATAGCAAAATTCGTTGCTTTATTCTGAAAGAGGAAATTGTTTCGGCTACCTGTGCAATTACTGTAACAATTACTATCACAATAACTATTTTATTAAATTCGATAACGTTAAGCGAGATTTCATTGTTCAAAAATTTATCAAATTCGAATGCAAGCGGTTCCCAAAGTTGGAGAATTGGAATTTAAAACGTGTACATTTAAAAGATCATAAATTTGTTTTATTAAGATTTGTTCTCTATCATTGCGCATTAAAATTCTTTTCGGTATCTGAAATTCTGCAATCTCCACCTATATTTTTTTATTATATATTATTGATTAAAAAATTTTCTTGAAGAAATGAGTTGTTTTTATTTTCATTTTAATAATGATATACCTGGGGACAAAAGTTTCTAATTTGGAAAATTAAAAAAAAGATAAGTAAATAATTTAATGGATTAATCTTTTTGAATATACCTATTTTTTATCATACTAAATACGTTTGGCAAAAAGTTTGTCTACTCGGATTATTGAATTTTTAGACACTGAAACGCTTAATATAAGATGCATTTAAAAAGAAAAATGTCAATATGTTTTTTGATACGATTGAAAAATATTGATTGATTAAAAGTTGATTCAATTAAAAATATGGATTTAATTGAATCAACCTTTTAAGAATTAATGGTGAGCAAATTAAATAAATATATATATACTGTAAAAAAATCTTACTTCCTATTTATTTCCAAAGGAGATAGTTTTTATTCTCAATTTTATTCACACTGTGAGTTCGATAAATGTGATTACATTGCATCATACGATTTTTTCAGATTGAAATTAAAATAAATTAAAAAATATTAAAACTAAAAATGAATGTACGGATGAAATTGATATAAATAAAAAGATAACTTTTGGAATTTTAAGATAAATTGAAGAATTCATTTTTGGAAAACAATAGTTTTGGAAGATATGAATATCAGTTTTCATAGGCAAGTCATATCGATTATCCATCTGACGGCGGTTAAGCCTATTTTTGCACTTTGTTTAATGCTTGTTTCTAACATTTTGACTTCTTTTGCATAATTTTTCCTTTGACTGAATGGTGTTTTTCATGAAACAGCGCACCCACATCCCAGAAATATTAATAATAGTTTGCAGCTTCATTAATAGTTAACCGAAGAATTGAAGCAAGTGCAACTATAAAATGAAAGAATCTGAAACGTTTATATAAAGTTTTGTTTACATTTGATTGCTGCCATTCATCAGTAAGTAATAAGAGCTATTTCTGCACCATATACGTTAGTGTTTTAAATATATAGATTTTTCACATGCTTCTTCTTCGCACAGAAAACTAAGAAAAATATAAAAGCAAAAGCTAATCTTAACCAGCCTTAAAGCACAAGAGAGAAATCCGAGGATTCCGATCCAATTCTGTCAGATTAAGGACCTCCTGACACCAAACACAGTATGGGGATAATTTTGATTCTATCTGAAATTAAAAGTACTAACAGTTTAGCTCATATTAGCATCGGTAGAAATTTAGATGTAATATCCTAATCTGTATTCATAGGGATAAACTATTTAAAAGCTCCCAGATAAATCCAGGAAAAAAATTGATAGGATCTGCAACACAATACTTGGCACTCAATTTGAATTAAGAATCTACTCCACTTCTGTTCCAATATACCCCACATTTGTTTTATACTGGATCAAATATTTACTACAAGTTCAGGCTTAGCCTCATGTCTCTCTATTACTATCTATCGAAACCAAAATGATAATTAAGTTTCCTGATTAAGAATTTCTATTCAGACCTTCAAGATATAATGCAGAAAAAGAGAAAGAAGCGACGAATTTTATTCTATATTAAAGGGCGAAAACTTACTGAAAGAAAAATATTGCCCTCAAAAATTTCTATTGATGAGAAGAGAGATAATCACATTTCGAGTGGGAAATCTGTGATATACTTTTCATCCTGAGTTTAGTTTAGTTTAGTTTAGTTATATTAACGTCTCGTTTGAAGCAACACTAGGGCTATTTTGGGACGGACCTCGTAATTTTGAACCGCTGTCAGATGACGAGGACGACACCTGAGCTGGCACCCCCCTCTCCACACAACACCATACCAGCGGGATGTCGTTTGGTCATGACGGATTTAACGTGCAACAGACCCCCCTTACACGACGGGTCTTCAATGGAATCGGGTCCCGAACCTGAAACCCTCCGGTTCCGAAGCCGAGACCTTACCACCAGGCCATCGCGGCCCTGCTTTTCATCCTGAGAAAACATTTCATTTCAGATTCTGTGATATTCCCCCCATTTCAGTTATATATTAAGGAATAAGCAATCTGTAGGCGAAAGAAAATATGCAAATTTTATTTGGATAAAAGTGAAGGAACACATAAGTAGCATTTTAAAAACTAAAAACGAATAGGAATAATAAGTATAAATAGCAGGGGCTCTAAATCTCTAATTTTCTGTAAACAAAATACTATATTTGAAGCAAAAATTTCATCTCTTTTTTTCAGTTTCGATAAAGTGAAAAACGAGTTTTATTTTGCCGTTGTTAGTTTAAAAAAAGCAATGTTTATGAAATTCTTGGTATATATTGTCTTCAAAGTAGTTTACTTAAATTAATTTACGAAAGTGAATACATGTAATAAGGGGATATGAAATAATTCTCTTATTAAAAACAGATAAAATTTCAATTAAATAATTATGCTATGTTGGCTTCGGAGCCGAAAGTTAATTTGAAATGTTATTCATATGAACTTAGCAAATTATTTTCAGAACTTTTAACATTAAAAAAAATCTTAAAAGGGAATAATAAAATAAAGGATCCATTATGTTCATATATCTGTTTTCTCATAACCTTTATATTTTCAAATAAATGGAGACAATTAGTGTTGCTCGTTCTTTAAAACGTCAAAGGTTTGATATTTTTTGCAGCATAATAAAAACATAGTATAAACTTGAATTATTTTATATTTAGAACAAAATATTTCATAAAGAAACGATTGATTTTTGATTTTTTTTTTGAGATCTGAATGCTAAATTTTTAAAATTTGTTTGGCATCAGGATTAGAAATTTAATTAACTTATCTAGGAAAAAATTCGTTCGTTAAAAAATTTTGGTCTATGATTTAATGAATATAGAAAGTATCTATCAAGTGAAACTAAATAATGTTACGAAAATCTTTCGTAGGACGTACAGTAAAAGTCGATCATGCTTGATAACGAATAATGATACTTTATTTTAGGAAAAAGCGAGAAAATACAGATTGCAAAAAAAAAAAAAAAAAAAAAAAGAATAGACGACACGTACGGGAAAAGAGCGTACACTGTTGTACATGAAATCAAAATACAGAGAAAAACACTAGATTATTGTATAGGAAACAGCTCAACGTAAAAAACAAACAAAACAAAAAACAGAGAATTTTCTATAGAACATTCCAAAGAGATAATCAACCGACTGTCTTCTTTTACATCTATTGTATTTATCTAGGATATGTAAAAGGGTATAGAATCCCAAGAATGGTTTTTGGATCTCAGCTCATAGTAAAAGTACTGCCGCAATTCTTTTATTTTAGAGAACTGTAATTTTAACCTCAATCTTATCGCTAAGCGGGAGGGATAGTGACTAGGCATACGTTTACTATCCTTTAAAAATATATTCTAGTCTCTCTTCTTTACTATAAGACTAACGTGAGTACAGTATAACAGTATAGCTATTTGGATCTGCTAGGATTATACTGAAAAGTTTTTCGTAATTTATATTTAGTTCCATTCTCTTAGAATATTAGTTTATCTTTATGCTATTTTTCAAACTAAATTTACCACGAAAGTCGAATTACTCAATTAGAAGGCAACCATTCTCGTCTCAGATTGATGAAAATGTTATAAATTGTATTAAATGGATGACAAACATAATGCTAATTATTTTTTACGATCCTACATTATTTAAATATTTTAATTTGAATCAAATATACATATTTTTTAAATTCATCTTACAGGAAAGTAAGTTTGCCTTTTTTTATTTTTGCATTTATTAAAAATGTATTTTTATTTATTTGATAATATATATATATATATATATATATATATAATATGACAAATTTTGCAGTCGATGAGTTGGGATAGTCTTAGGTAATTTTTGTATGATTATTGCTTGATAAATTAAATACTTTATTCCATAAATAGAAAAAGGTTTTGGAGTTCAAATTTAAAAAAATATTTATAAGAAGACAAAATATTTAAGGTTTTATTATTGGGAATTTACAATGTAGGTTTTATTATAGGCAAAGGAATTTACAATTTTAGCTTAATTTTTAAGAACAATATTTTTTAATTATTTTTCAAGAGCTATTTATTATGCTTCTTTAAGACATTAAAGAATGAAATTAACGACATAAAAGCGTAATTGAAAAAAATATATTGTTTTAAAAACTGTAAGTAGTAGATTGAGTTTTTTAAATGGGTTTTATATGATTAAAACATTTTAATTTTTTAAACTAAAATATATCATATGAAAACATTTAAAATATTTATAACATTTGTTGCTGAAAATTTTTTAGGGATATATTTCTCTTTTATTAGATAAATCAAAATGAATCTTTATCGAGTTACAGTAATAAGAATTTAAAAACAGAATGCTATCACATTAAAATTCAAATATTTTAATAATCAAATACCATAAAATTTAAACAAATGTTTGCATTTGCATCTAAATGCGGTTAGAATAAAATTCTATTTTGATAATTTTTAGAAGGAAATAAACCTTTTTGAAAACTAAGCTAATATTCTAACAGAATTAATCTGAATTTTGTTTAAGAAAAGTTGTCCAGTAGATTATCCTAAAAATTTAGTTAGTAATACTGTAATAGCGCTACTAATTACAATAATCAAGCATCAATTTTTGTATTAACTGTAACATATTACGTAAAAATCTACGCATATAACCTTCTCAACTTTTTCAATCTGCAAACCATTTTATTTACGGTAATGAATATTAAAGAAGAAAATAAAAGCAGAATCAAGTTACTAATTAGTGAAAAAATATATGAAAAGACCTCCACAAGTTCCGACATAGAAAGTTGCCTCCTAAATAATTCTTCGCACAATAACCCTATTTAACATATTTCGTTTTCCACCTTTCATTTTATTTTTTGCTATCCCTCATTAAAAAGCAACGTGGAAGTTGCCAGTTTTCCCTAACAACACTCTACACATGAAAACGCTGCAAATCTTAATTACGCGGAAAACTTTTCGGAAGCTTGGATGCCTGCTCCAATTCCATCTTAATAATTCGGAATTATAAAGTATTTGCTGTTGCTTTTTGCACTTTTCAAATATTTTAAGTTGCAATTCCTAAACATGTTAATCTAATTCAGAGCAGCTTTTACCAAACAAACTCACTGTCGGTATCATTTTACGTAGAAAACTGTTAACCTATTGTTTCTATTAGCGGGCGAAAACTAAAGATATGAAACGATGGAGTGATTGAATCGCTCTTATGTATACAAAATTCGGAGCTATTATAAATTCTTTTGAAAGAATTATAAATCCCTCTACTAAAACTGCTAATTTGAAAGAAGAATGACAAGAGATACAGATGCTGGAGTTTTAATTTCGACGCATTATGTGAAGATATGTGGAAGATTCTTTTCACGCTACTGTTTGCCTTCTTTATGAAACTAGCAGAATCTTCTTTCCTCATTAAGAATATTCCGAGTTAGTTTTTTGTCCTAAGCCACGAATTTCCCATTATGGATATTACAGTTATTCTGATGATTAGATATCACAGATTATATTTGCATTTCATTTTCCATGATTATTTAAAAATTTGCTCTCAAATCAATTCGTTTTAAAATTTCCCGGGAAGGATTAGAAAAGAACTGAAACTTTTCTGTCAGATTGTGGAATCTTGAATTAACATGGCCCTAAAATATCTCAAAGCTTATATTGAATTTCCGTCGATGTTAATTAATCACGTTTATTGCTCGCTTCGTCAGAGAAGGATACAAAATAGTTTTTTTTTCCTTTATAATTAATTTCATTAATGTTATTGTTACAAATTTAATTAGTTTCATTAAGACACTATTACAAATTTAATTAATTTCATTAATGATATTGTTACACATTCATTTGAATACATAGACTAATTTAATATTTACAAACAATTTTTCAATATTCTTGATGTAAAATTATTTGAATTTAAAAATATGCCATAAATCTTTCTACGTATTTTATTAATGTTTGGAATAAACTTTAATAAAATCTGTGAGAAAGACTGTGTATGATACTGTCTCCACTTTGGAGAATTTATAAGATCTTTTTTAATGTTTTCTGTTATGTATTGTAAATTAAAAGGTTTTTTAATAGAAAAAAATGGTTTCTGTTTTGTACTGAGTAACAAATTTCTTGGTACCTTTGAAATTCTTCTCAATTGTGGTACTTTGGGAATTGCTCCAATGAAGCTTTGATTTGCATTAGAGAGAGATGCCAATTCAAGAATGGTCACTTTAGACTCTTTACCCGATGCATAAAAAAGAAACAAGCATATAGAAAATACCCATCCAATGTGTATGATCTGTAATTCAATCGCATTGTCCTATCTTCCCCGTACTATATTTTTGAAAAATACTTACTTCTTCCTTTATAAAACTTGGGCAATTTTTTAAAAATAATTCAGTTTTGTGCACTAACTTACAAAAAATATATGAAATAAAAAATACTTCATCACGCACTTCAATATATACCAAATAATATGTAATCAGTATAAAGAACTTTTACACGTAATCCACCTTATTTGCGGGGATACAATGGCATTTACTTTATTTTTAAACGTCCTTCACCAAATACTCTTTTCGCGTTATTAGTACTAAAAGACCCAAACTCATGCTCAATAAAATGCACTTGGCGATCTGTAAAATTGCTACCTTTTTCATTAAATTTGAATGATTGAATATCCCAGGCATATGCTTTGTTCACTAGATCTGCTAGCACAGAGGAATTCAAAGAGAAGGAGCTTGGTTTTCGGAGACCTTCCAGAAGAAGTCCGAACATGCGTTTGCTTAGACATCATTTAAGCGAGACCCTTTTTTGTACATCAATCTTTTAAGAACACTGGGTGTCATTGCAGTTTTTGAGGGGATATGGAATGTTTCTTTTCTATGAAAGAGGGATTATCATTTTATCATTCTGAGATATTTAAACTCGACAGATCATAGAAATGAGAGAGTTAGAAGAACAGATTTCAGAATTATAGATCTGCAAATCGCAAATGCTGGAAATCGAACTATCCAATCATCCACTCCTTTCTTCAAGTACATATTTATATTACATACTAAACATTTAAAAACAAGCGTGTGCGAAAGACTGAAGTTCTTTAACGACATGTTTCGAATAAAAATGATACTTGCCTTAGTTCACACACTCACATAATCTTATTGCAGTTCGTCTATAATAAATTTTCCCATATCAGAAACTTTTAGACATTGAAGAAATACCTTATCTAAAAGCTTATATTTTATTATTGAACCTTGAGTTGATGGAAATAAAGATTCTGAATGTTTGAGAACTCTCAATCTGTTGCCGTCATAAGTATATTTTTTATACATGATGTATAACATGGTTATGCACGGGCGTGTTGCATAGGATCATTCCAATATGGTGCCGTATTAATCTTTTGTGACTTTATAACGCAAAATTGATAATCTATAGGGCAGTTAAAAAACAGACAGACGCGTAAATTATCCATTTTGCAATTTTGTTACTCATTTTCATGAATATGAAATCTAAATTTATCCATAAACTGTCTATTTGAAATTTATAAAAATATCTTTTTTCTCATCATTGCTTTTTTTGAACTATTAAATTTTCTAATGAATGTATTAGTATGAAAAACTGCCAATATATTTTGCAGATATTTTTCTTGATATATAGATATGTTTTAGAAATTTTTAAAAGTATATTGTCTTTGAAAACAGTAAATGCGTTGGAACATACATTTTCTTCTCAAATCACATGTTACAACAAATAATATTCTTGAAAAAGCATATTACTTTTTACTTTTTAAATCATATTTATTTTTACAGTATATGAAGGCATATAGAAGACAATGTAATGTAAAATTCAACAATTATATGAAAAATAAAAAAAAATGACAATGGGTAAAATTGGACCTTTTTTTATCGGCTTGTGTGACTTTCACAGCATGGTTTTCTAGGGCATTTTAAACATACAGGTTAAGAACTAGTATAAAAATCAACCTATCAATTCTGTACATATATCTCTTGGTATATTAATATTTTTTATAAATTTTTCAAAATACAGTATCACTAGAAAAATTAATTATGTTTGAACATACATATCAAAATCAATTGAATGCGAACTTTCATCGAAAAATCCTTCTGTACAGTTAGCCTTTTCACTAAAATCACTTTCTGCTTCATATAAAAGTGCCTGGAGCATTGCTTCATAATAGGATCAGTAAACTGGATGATATTTCGGGGCCCAATTTTTAGCGCCATTTATTAAGCCTTGTTTATCACTGGGGCAATAACAGGGAGATGCGGTCTTAGAGACTGCGCTTGAAGAAATAGTTGAATTATTTTAAAAAGCTTCTGCTGAAATCGGTTGAAAAAGTGCATGTGTATTGAAGGTCACAAAACAGGAAGCTACAGGGTCAATTCATTCAATTGAGCTAAAAATAGAATAGGGGTGATAGAAAACCCATCGCCAGCGATCTCACAGATCGCCCGTCCCCAGTTAAGGGTTAATAAAGATAAAGTGATAATGAAGTCAATCAGAATTTACAAAGCTTGAATGAGAAAATTATTTACATAATGCATGTTCCAATTATAAAATTGTCACGTGCCTTCATCCAAGTGATAACACTTTTCTTGGCAACATCAGTTGTATTTTAATTAATGGATTAAAGGATCGATAAGTATTTGCATATTTACAATTGAATACCGATTTATATTTAAACTTATTTCTTGGAGCTCTTATTAACACACACTCTTACCAGTATCAGCCGTACACTCCCGCGCAATTGTTTCTTCTTCACTTCCTTTTGGCCATGGGACCGGAACAGGTACGAGGAGGAAATGGGCATGATAAAAATATACATAAATATTAAATTATAAAATTAAGCATAGAACAAATAATTGAATTATTTTATCATAAAATGAAGCTGCATTGCTCATATGTGAAATAAAAAAAGAGAAAGTATTTTATATGGAATGATAAAGCTGTGTAATCTGAGGCATTTTTAATATAAAAAAACACACTTACTATAATATGAATGAATTTCTTTCTACTAAAATAGAAGTCAGTGAATCAAACTTAGAATCCATTATAAATAAAAAGAAGTGTTTTCGTTTTGCTAAAATGGAAATGAATGGCTCAATCATTAATCTTTTTTACAAATATTATCCATATAGTTCTCAAGAATTTTCTAATATTTAATATTTTAAGCAATGGGCCGTTTTTCTTCTTTTACATGTTAATTCAACAGATGTCATTTAAATTTTATATGCATTTTTTTTAATTCCAAAACCCAATAATTCTTAAGATATCAAAAATTTAGAAGAATGTAAAATAGCTGGATTGATTTTCTTTAAAAGCTAAATTTACATAAATTATATCTGTCTTGTTTCTTGGAGAAAAAAAATTATATATTTCTTTCATGATCTCCTTTTTATTATCTTGCTAACTATGTAGCATAATTAGCGTAATGGCTAACACTTGCATACGCAACATTTTCGGTGTATTATATTAAGAAAAAATCGTCCCATTACTAAGATTTCAATAATTTTTAATATCTAAAAATACCAAATAGGATAAATGATTTTTTTATAACTTACATCATAAATTCGTTTAATAAGCAGAAGCATTCAGAAATTTCTTCATATCAAACGTGTTGCATTTGAATATTTTTCTCGTTATTTGAATATTTAATTTTTCGTCGATTGAACACGTTTCATGTATGGAACGATGCAAATTATTTCCTAATTTCTTCGCTACTATTCCTGATTAAAAAAAAAGATGAATAAAATATAAAATAATGATATTATTTGGGGTAACGGAGGTGAAAAAAAAATGCAAATTAAAAAAATAAACCGCTATTGTTGCGGAAAGAGTTCATCAAATATGCAGAAGCAAACTTTTCCGAAGCAATTCTTAAAGCTATAACTGCGGTGATCGAGCTATTTCTTTTGACTAAGTGAAACATGCAACTTTCATCGGCATTAAAGATGAAAGAATTCAGATAAATAAAAAAAATATATGTTAATATTAAAACTGGAGATACGTGACAAGCATAAAAGGTAGAGACTCCAAAGCTCGAGTTTGCTACTTTATCGAAACCTCAACTTCCTCACTTATTTTCATAAGGTATCTGTATCTGTAAGGTATCTTTCAGAAACTAATTTTTGAAAAATCCCTCTAATAAGCTGTTTCAGTTCATTTTCTTGATCAGTGTGAGTGCAAATAATGGAAAATATTAATCACGAAATTCTGTGCCAATTGAGATTCAGTAAAATGTGTCAATTTGAGTGAAAATAATGAAAATTGCAACAAAAAGCAAAACACTCTACAAAAAATTTTATTGCACATATTCCAATTATTTTTATACACAGCATATTTACAGCTATGGTGGAGAAAGAACTAGAAACTAAGACTTATGTACATTTTCAAAAAAGTTACAGCTAATGGAGTATTTCTGTATTGAAAATTTCCCAAACTTCGTTGTTGAAAATTATATTAAGCAGCTCTAAAAAGAATTGTTCAGTTCAAAGTTATATCCATAGATTATTGCCTTTGTAACACTTAAGGTAACATGTATGCATAATTTCTAGATAATATATAAATAAGTTTTAAAGATATCGTGTTTTGCGTATGAACATTTTTACAAAATCCAAGTTTTTCAAAAAATTCAAAGTTTTCATTTGTCTTATACTAAAATGCTTTGCAAGCATAAACAATATTTAAAAGCAGATATAATTGCCAATCCTTTCGGCACAGAAACCACTCAAAACATATTCTAATAAGCGTGTTTGCTGATCTAACATATTATAAAATAAATTATAATTCAGAAAGGCGTGCATTTGAAAAATGCTGGGGAAACATTTAGGTTAATGCTTTCGGTTTCGTTTTCAGCTACAGTTGTTTATAAAAAAATCACATATATCTGTTTGTATTTATTATAGAATTAAAACAAACACAAATTTAGACACCTAAATAAATGAGTTTTAAAATAAAACAATAAAAACATTGTGAATTTTGATCAAAAACTGTCTTTTAGACGTCGACAGATACTTTAAGTAAGAATTATATTTCATTTTTCTACCGCAGGATCCAAATCTAAAAGCCCGTCTCTCGAAGATAATAAAATATACTTTTGGCGTTGTTTTATTTTTTAAACAAAACTTTCAATTCCAGTGCAAAAGCAGAAGTGCTTTGAACAGTGACGACATGTATTATTTTGAGGTAGTTTATGTCGTCGCATCTGTCGAAATAGTTTACTTAGGCTTTTATGTAGATACTTGAGACATCCGTAAACTCTTTATTAGAAGTGAAAAACAATCTTGAAGTACCAGTGTTTCCATTTTGTTAAGCTCAAAATAGGAATAAAATTTAAAATGTCGTTCAGACGAGTTTAGCAAATCATATACAAATTCTATTTTTCAAGAAATGCTTCTTACAAGTAAACACCACCTGAAGTTTCTCCTATCCACAAGCTTAGTGTTTTATGGTGTTAGTGTTTTAAACTAGAAATTGACAATCCGGATTATATTTGATATTGTTGCTCTATATTGTTTGAAAGTATTAGTCAGTCAAAATCAATAGTACATTCAGTACAACTTATTTTAAAATTGATTTTTCGTTTTTATGATAAAGGAACCCGACAAATCCATAGAGAATATGCTGGTATTTCAATTCATAGTGTTTAGTTTGCACTTCAGCAATTTTGCAGGGCTTGTGTTGAATTAATTAAATAAAAAAGGTGGAATTGGATCAGAAAATAAGAGAACATTTTAGAATTAAGTTAGTATGGGTTAAATTAACATAAACATTAAGAAATTAATTAAGATTTAAATTAGATTTAGAGATATCATTACATATATATATATAATTTATCCGACAAAAAAATTAAAAAACAAGAAGAAATTTGGCAATTAATCGGTTGAGAGAAAAAATTAATCATGAAGTACGATATCAGACCTCTTACTTATTAAAAATTTCGAATTATAAGGTAACCCTGTTGTTCCATGCAATTTACAAATTCCATATCTATTTCGAATAAAAAATAATCCAATTTAATACAGTTTCTATTCAACGCACATGCAGCTGTTACCGCCGCACATCGAGCCTTATTTACTTCATGTTTCTATTTGAAAGCGAAAATTAGAATTATACATAAACGAGTTAATTGAATTTCTGATTTGATTATAGCATTCGAGGAAATTATAAATTCTTTTCATCGTATAGGAGATCCTCTATTAAAAATTTCTAATTTAAACTATCTAAATATGCAAAGAATAGAAGAGAGGTGGAAGTTTAATAGCGGTGAAGAAATTTAGCATGTTTACTGCTTCTTTCAAAGACGGCGAATTAGATTCCCACGTTAATAATTTGCAAATATTTTTTTTTATCGCAGAGGCTGCAAGGATAAATAGATTTCATTGTTCATATAACAATTAAATATCATATATTATCATTACTCTTCATTTTTGTATAGTTGTTTGAAAATGTAATATCGAATTAATTAGTAATGAATAGTTATGTAAAAAGCTTCATTCATTCACCTCGGCTTGTATCGAAAAGATCTCTGGCAATATTATTTTATGCAGAAAACTGCTTAACTCGTTTTAATTAGCGGGCCAAAACTAAAGATGATGAAGAAGCAATTAAACCTCTGTTACATATAGAGCGTTTGAGAAAATTAAATTATTTTCGAAGGATAATATATCCTTCCACGAAATTTTCCAATTTAAGCATGATTAATATGCAAAAGGGCGAAAATAGGTTTCTTTTAATAGTCAACGCATGAAAATTTTGCAATTAAAATTAAGAGTGAAAGTCTCTGCGAGAGTTTGGATAGTTGCTCGAATTGCCTCTTAATAATAACGAAATATGAAACGCTTATTTCAACACAACTTGTCCCTTATTACATGCATTAACAGATTATTTAACTTACCGTTCGAAAACAAGTTAATCCAGTTCTGTATAGCTTGTTTTCAATAAGTGATCACTTTACCTAGAGAACTGTTTACCTCTCTCTTCTATTAGCAGGCGATAGCTGAAAGAAGACATAAATTTTTGCAACGTATAAACATCCGAGGTAATTATAAATTCTTTTGAAAGCATAATAGATCGATTAAAATTTTCTCGCTTAAGTATACTAAATATTTTAAAAAAATCTTAAGAATATGAATAGAAAGAGAAAGGAGTTTTAATAGCGGCATAGAATGTAGTGGAATCTGGAAAATTATTTTCATGTCAATGTTTGTTATCAAACTCAGCGAATTCGATTTCCGCATTAATCATTCATAAAAAAAATATGATAATCTAGGAGCTTGCCATTAGTGATATTGTAGTTCTTAGGATGATCACATATGATACAATATCTTTTCATTTTCTAAAATTCTTTGAAAATTTAATTAGTTCGAAATTTCTTAGAATTATCGGCAATAGAATATTAAGTTTGCTTTCCTGTTGTGGATTTTGTGCCATCAATTAAAAGATGTTTAGAATGCTAGATTGCCCAGGATGTTTTTCTATGAATTAAATTTATTTGTTTTTATAAGTACACTTCTCGAGATTCTCCAGATCCTTCTTCGGATTGAAATTTATTCAATATTCTTTGAAACAAATTTTAATAATCCTATATTATGAATTTATTCAGGTTTTGTCCTTTACAATCTTTCAAGATACTTGTTGTTTAGTGACTTTTATTTAAATTGCTGCTATTTTTTTCCCTTTTTTTAAAAAATATCTTTAAAAGTATTTACATTTGATTACTGATAAGATTACTTGACATGTGCGAGTTTAGTTAGACACTGTTACCTTCTTCTATTTCTCCAACATTTAGAAAATAGCGCATGCGCATGTGTGTTGGGTAATTTAAATTAATTGGGTATTATTAAAAAA
Organism: Argiope aurantia; assembly: GCA_026543865.1. Lineage (NCBI taxonomy): Eukaryota > Metazoa > Arthropoda > Arachnida > Araneae > Araneidae > Argiope > Argiope aurantia. Next base: position 213,658 of record JAPMOR010119832.1, read on the forward strand.
ATGGAAAGAAATGGTTTATAATTTTGACGTTATACATTATATTTCTATCAAAAAGCCGGAATTTTCATTTGAAACCAAACATATGATTCCTTGCGAATCTTCATCACCTCCGGAAATTGCTGAACATTTATTTGAAGGTTAATGTAACAAATATTCTCGGGAACAAGCTGATATCAAAAGTGGCTGTATTAAAGATTAAGGTGTATATATATTTTAGCAACAAACTGTTTCGAATGGATCGTTTGAAGCGGAGTTAACAAATTTGGTAAAAGTTTACTTTCGTGGCTAAAAATATGTACATCAGTCATTTTTTAAAATTTTTAATTAATTAAATTTTTATTTAATTAATTAAAAATTAAATGTAATAAACCAAAAAAATACCAATTTAATTCTAAGCTAAACCAGTCTTTTATCATTCTAATTTAATTTAATTTTTACATAAATGAAAAATAGCTTTCATTATTAAACTGAAGTGCCGGTTATCATTCATTCCTAAAGTGTTTAATAGTTTGAATTTCTTCCAAATTATTGAATATTTTTGTAAACTAAGTTTACCTGTATTTTTTGAGTTTCAAGAGTTCTGTGTAATTTTTGTGAGAAATAAGAAAGTGACGGTATAATACCGCAAAAGTTTGAAGATAGTTGTTTTCCTGAAAGATACGGTTTTAATAGCAAAATAATATTCTAAGGCACAATTCTATTAGGATAATTCGAACACACAATGAAGGGAACAGTTATAAAAATAATAAAATAATAAATAAATAAAAATAATGAAATAAGATAATTTTGATTTCTAACTTAATAATAAATATTTTTTCCTAGGATAATTATTAACATTAAGTTACGCATGAGGTTAAATAAAAAATAAGATAAAGAAAAATCCAGCTATCCAGCTGGTCACCAAAGGCGGTTTTATAAAACGGCGGCAATTTTAATTATAAAAGTGAATGTGTGTGTATATACGAGTGCTGGCGCTCTACAGGTTTGTGTAGCACATATATGGTAGACATGTACATTTGGAAACGATTTTTTTTCTAAACTCAATTTTAAAATATTGTTTCGGTGGAACGCAAGAAAATATTACTGCACAGAACTCATTTTCGCACAATTTTAAAATTTCCAAAATTATCTTTTTGATGGTGTCAATTTAAATTATCATATTAAATTATCTTGGATTTGGCAATGTTTTTAAATATTTTCTTGCCGATCATTTAACAATAATTTATTTTGTTGCCTTAAAATTTAAACTCATTTTTATGTTTTATCAAACAATTAATAAGCGTATTTCTTCCATTGTTAAAAGCCAAGGAAGATGGATTATGTTTAATATAGTTGTAATCTATTTACAGGACAAAAAAAAAGGAAGTTTCATTTCAGCATCTTGAAATTTAAAAGAGAAAAAAACCGGAGAATTGCATTTTCAGTAGAGTTACAATGTCATGGGGCTGGCTTCCGTTAGAAACGTCCATGTGCATAATGAACAGAATGTATTTAAGATTGCTAAATTAACAAGACTTTCATTCCTATGACTTACTGAGACTTAAAAATAAATAGTTTACGGGGTCGTGGATACCACACAAGGCTATTCTGCTCCCGCCTAATTAGATGCATTTAGATTAAATTTGAATGACTGGGCCGCCATGACAGCATTTGCAAGAACTAAGGATGAGTTCTAAAGGCCTTTACCGACTACGGTACAACGATTTCCGTGGGAAGAACGTCCCGTCATCGGAAGTAGGTGGCCGACCCCCATCATTTCTGAACCAACCACCATGTTGGAAACTTCTCATCCTCATATGAGATGTCCCTTTCTTCTTGTGTCCAGTCGATTCACCTAGTCACCGCTGAACAAAGCAGTATGGACAAAATTTATAATGCCCCAAGCTGGGAGTCAGAATCATGGATAGGAAGCTTTACCGGAAAGAGTTTATTGAAATTAAATTTATCCAATATTTGCAACAATCCAGCTGATAACTAGAGGGAGCTAGTTACTTCTGGTGATAGCTGGTAAAATGAGAGAGCAAATAATGTGATGTGAAAAAAAGAAATAAATAAAAAAATAAATAAAAGTTTTTATTAAAGTGTTATTTAAAAGAAAAAAGCACCTCGTTAATTTATATCTCAAGCACGTTTTATTTGAAACATTCTTTTACGATACCTCAGGTATTTTATATTTCGTCTATCGAATAATTTTTCTTTTCAAATAGCGAGTGGCAAATTGTGTCATTATTTTAAACTGTTCATTTTAATACATATTGAAAAAAATGCGCATAGAATAATAATATTAAAAATGTGCATAGAATAATAATAAAAAAATGTGCATAGAATAATAATAAAAAAAAATGTGCATAGAATAATAATAAAAAAATGTGCATAGAATAATATTGTTTTCTGCAAATAAGAAATGCAAAAATAAATTTTAAAAAAACTCAACTTGATCTCAAGTGAAAAGAATTCATCAGGTATGCAGAAGGAAAACTTACACTTCTCTTTTTGAATTAATTCAGAAGGCAATAGCTATGATGATTGAAATATTTCTTTTTGGCAAAAAGCAATATGCAAATTTCATCGGGATTAAAGGTGATAGAATATGTAGAAATGAAAAGTAACAGCTGTAAATACTAAAATGAAGATACGTGACAAGCATTAAAAGAAAGAACTTGAAACCTCACGTTTTTTTTTTCACTCTGTTTTATTCGTAGCATTAGCTTCATCTTCCTCTTCAATTTCCATTTAATGAAGAAAGGATTTTATTTTTCATATGTAGGATCCATATCTGAATAAGTCTCTCGTAGGAAATAAAATATATATTTTGTCTGCTTTTATTTCTTAAGCATATCTCACTAGTCTAGTATGAGAGGCGAAGGGTTTTCTATAGTCAACGTTATGCATTATCTTTGAAGTTGTTTACGTCGTATCGTCTGTCAAAATTGTTTCTATAAGTGCGTATGCAGATGCTTGAGACATTCGAAAATTCTTTTTATGAATTGAAAAGTAATATCAACGAAGAAACAGTTTGTAGATACTAAAAATGAAATAAAATATATGCTGAAATGAAGTATAGTAGCAGCAACTATGTTTCTCTTTTACTAGTTCAGAATCAGAAACTAATTTAAATTTTCATTCAGTTATGCTTAATAAATTTTATACAAATCCTCCTTTTTAAAAAATGTTTCATAGAACTTTAGAACTAAAAGTTCTTTAAAATACATGTTTTGAAATTACAGTTTAAAGCAATACTATTTTACGTTTTAAAAAACTGAAAATTTTACTAAAATGCGCCACAAAAAAAGAATTTTTACAAGCTGTAAGTATGTATGGAAATGGAATATTGCGAAATTAATGAAAATGATTTTGCAATCGCATTGCATTAAATTTACAAAATTTAATTGGGTACTTACTATAATATTTAGAAATTCAAATTTCCATTAATTAAGTTAATTAAAAATTCACTTTCTTTTATTTGCTAAATAGAACAATAAATAAATTATTCAATAAGAAAGATAATATTCATTCCAAGAAATAAGAAATATTCAAGCATTATTCAAAAAATATTCAAGAATAAGAAAATATTCATTCCAAAATTCCGCAAAATTGATAAGGGTTTTATTGGGTTTATGGGAAACATTTCAATATGCTCAGTAACAAAGAAAAACATTTATTAACACACAAACAAAATATAGCTACAGTATACATAACAACATCATTTTCAATAAACTAGTATACAAACAGCAAATCGGAAGTAAATGCTGCAACAACAGTTGAAGACCTAACTATTCACGCCTTTTCAACTCTTTGCTTTCTTGAGCTGAACTAGACTGCCTTTATACCTAGAAGCCTTTATACCTCTATTGGCGATTCAACAGATTGCTCAATGTTGCTTCACTGACTATTTAGTTTTATCTTTAAGGTTTATCATAGTTTCTGCGACAAGGTAAAGAAACCTTTGGAAATGTCGACATAACTGGCGTCTTATTGGGTTTACCCTCAAAATTCCTGTAGATTCTAGAATAATCTATTTTGTGACCAATGTCGCCAAATCAACAAATGATCGCCAATTTGTCACTGAAGTCATTGGTCCATTCAGAGATATCATTAAAAATGTCTTTCTTACAAGAAAACCCGCTACACTAAGAAACAACATTACAAATTCGTAATAACAAAAAATATTGCGAATGTTGTTTAATATCAGACAGCATTCTAGAACATATGTTGTGAAATACTAAAATTATATAATAGGAAACTTTTTATGATTTCTTAATGCTGCCACATTTATTACAGTCTATTTTGAGAGTAAGGATGAATATTAATTGGTGAAAAAAGATTATGTAAGTCCTTTAAATTTGTCGATAAATCATTTACCTTTTATGAAAATTTTAAAATCTTTTGTGGCCTTTATACCTTAATTTAAGATATAATATTAAAGATCTTAAAATGTGTAAATGAATATTTATTAATTTTAAAAAAAGCACAAATTACAGAAAACATTTTACAAATTAGTTTTATATAATTTTAATTAAATCAGAATTTTAAATATTTCCAGTATCATTACCATATAAAATCAAAATTTTATTTTTATACTATCATAAATTTTCAATTAATTCAGAATTTTTTTTTCCACTATGGAAAGGAATTCCCCTTTCGCATTTATGATAAATAGGAAAATAGGAGAAAAATCGCCATGCTAATTGGCGAATAAAATGAACTGGAAATGATCCTTAGAAAGTACCCACGGCGGACGTTTCTCTTAAATAATTATTTTTGAAGAATAATCGTGCTTAACATATTTCTTACTCCACCCCACGTTTCCTACTAGCTGCCCTTCATAAAAAGTCTCATGGAAGAATCCCATTTTTTCCTAATAACACTCAACACACGAAAATATTCAAAATCTAAATCAAACAGATAATATTTTATATAGATTAGAATTTGAGAATGATTATAAAATTGAATTGATAAAATTGATTGTTATATTTTACTGAGAACGGCTTTTATTAATATATGGAAATAATTTCATAACTTTAAAAATTAATTAAAAAATGCAGTTTTAAAGCTAAGGGATATATTTTAAACTTTTTAAATGTTGTCATAAACATTTATTATAGTTTTTTAAAGTTGAAATGAAATTAACTTAGAAAAATATTTGTAAATAACCTAAATAATTTGATGTACTAAGATCTATTTATGGATATTTTAAAAATATAGACAATTTCCCAGTTTTGCTTCCAGATATGCTAAAAATAAAAATAAATTTAATGTACTGAATGTGCAAAAATTTTCTTTCTTTAAACTACGAATATTAAATGAAACATTTTTGAAAACCGGTTTTATATGATGTCAACAATGTGAAATGAAATAATAGTTCCAACAACTTCAAATTACTTAATTCCATGCTTTGTATTATTTCTAATATACTAATTATAAATATTTACAGAAAAATTCTCATATTTCTCATTTTTGAAAACGCATATTAAGAAAGGAACCAATTTCTAGTTTTTACTTTCTCGTATACGTAGTATAGAGAAAATATAGTTATCGTCAAAAAATTTAAACTCGAGTTTTTGACGGATTTCCAAGTTTTAAATAGTAAACACATTTCTAGAAAATGACATACTATCTATCTGTCTTTGACAAAGACAACTCAAACACTTGGTATACGGACTATTACTCAACACTTGGTATACGGACAGATGAAAATTGGTATACGGAACACCAAATGTATAGATTTGTATCAAATTCTGAGTAAAATCTGATCAGTGGAAGTCTGTCTGTCCGGCTGCTCAAATATAAGTTAACACAATAATTATAAAACGAAAAACGCTCAATGAATAAAATTTGTTACACATATTTAATATCTATAGTGTAGACTCCTGTCAAATTTTGAGCTCAACCAACAGCTGGTGGACTGTCTGTCGGTCTGTACTTTCAGAAATATGTAAAGGAGATTATTCAAAAACGCTTTGACTTAAATATATCTAATTAGGTATGGGATTTTATGACTACAAGTGCGGTTTTGTGTTAGATTATTGTTTCAGTCGATTGAAAACACATATCTAAAACACAAATTATTAATAGTTACGGTGTATAATTTATCGTACCCTGGAGTACGGTTAATAATATTTGACTTTTTAACACTATTAACCGTACAACAAGGATTTATCGCCAAATAACTCGCCAAGGATGACATGATAATTTCAGTAAAAATCCTTAATTCATGCCAAAATGTAATGTTTCGTAACTATTGTACGCCAATGCTAAGTAAGGCGTTCTCTGTCATAACAAATTAATTAGAGACTATGCAAGGAATTTTTAGGGAGACTACTTCCACTGGTTTGAATTAAGGAAAAAAAGAAGTAAAAAGCGTGAGGATAATTAGCGAAGAAAACAAACTGGTAAGTGCTAAAATCGGAAGTTATATCCTAAATAATTATTCTCGTAACAACTTTATTTAACATAATTCCTATTAACCCCCATGTTTCCTTCTTTCTCCCTTTCATTAAAATACTCTGTTAAAGAAGCCAATTTTTCCAAAGTAACAGACGGCATATTAAAATGTTGCTGCCTGAACTTTAAGAAACTATCAATAATTCTTGGATACCTGTCCCAGTTGCATCTTAATAATTCGAAATTATTAAGCTTATAATAAATCAATGAACGATAGTTATTTTTTGTATTTTTGCAAATACTTTGGGTTACAGTTCCAAGAAAGTAATTTAATTCTTCGTAGGTTAAACCAAAACGTTCACCGTCGATATTGCTTTACATATAAAACTGCCTATTTTTGGTTTCTATTAACAGAATAATTATTCTTTTGAAAGTTTAATATAACCTAAAATTTCCTCATTAATTTTACTTGTCATACAAAATGGTAAAATTAAGTGTAACGGAAAATATAATTAAGATAGAAAATACCATTTTGTCTGAAAACTTTTTTTATCTTAATTAATTATTTATCAATTAATTAAGGTTAGTTATAGATAATCGTTTGCACCTTATTATTAATCACGATTTCCTATTCAGGAATGTTATAATGCTTTTATGGTTAAGATAACATAGAGTACTTTTGTTTTTAATTTCCACAATTGTTTGAAAAATTTCATATTAATTTGGTTGGAGTTTTTAAAATCCCAGTTAAAGAGGATCTACCCAAAAATTTCCTTAAGAATCCTCATGCCGGCATTTAATATGAATAAAAAATGTATTATTCTTCTGTTGTTTTCCTATGAATTTTAATTCATTAACTTTATCAAACGATATCATTTGCAATACATTTGCATACAAGCATTTCTTCATAATTTATTGCATTAATAAATAGTATCAAAAATATTTTCAAAACAATCATTTGGAAAATTTTCATCTCTCTCTAAGTATTCCTCTTTATTTAAGAATTTTTCAACAAGTTTTCTCTAAAATAATAAAACATCTTTAACAAAATAAATACTGATGTTCGAAATAATTGCCAATGGTGTAAGAATAATCTTAAGGAATTGTGGCAAAACACATTTACCTAAATAATTAACAACAGAATGCGTGTGCAAATTTAGTGCTGCAGCTGTTGATAAATTTTGCAGAAGCTTTAGTAATAGGCAGTCTCTTAGATATCATATTTACATTTCTTTTTAATAGATTTAAAATATTAGTTGCTAGAAATTTAATATTTCTGCTATTCACCTCTAATAATAATAATAATAAAAAATGAAACTTGATGGATGGAATTTATATTATGTAATTAAAGATGTAACGTGGTTCCGTGTGTGATTTAATGAGCTTATTTTTCGAATTTCATTAACTGCTTATTAGCTGATATTATCTTGAATCTTCGTTGCTGTAAATTTTGATTTTAGATTAGAAACAATTTGTCGAAGAACTTACGCAGTCAATCTCTGTCTTTGCACAGATAACGTTTATATAAAGCCTTCACCTAAAGTGTAGAAATAATGCAGAAAATTTTTGGAGATATTTGTAATTTCTGTTATGAAATATTCGAAGAAAATTGAATCTCATAGAATGAACTGAAGTGTGCAGAAATCGGAAGATAATGATATACGTATGTGATCATCAGTTAAAAAATTAAGTACTGAAACAAATAAGCGATATATATATATATATATATATATATATACAGGGTGGTCAGAAAAAAACTTCCCCTATATATGAAACCCTAGTAACCAATAGATATTTCCAAGAAAAAGAATTTTATTCTTGCTTTCCAAAATTTGGTGTATATATATATATATATATATATATATATATATTGGGAAGAAAATGCTAAAAACTGTACACTTTTACCATGCGCTTTTATTAAATACATTTTTAGAATGTAGTTAGAGTCAGATTTTCAATCCTATATACATTATACCTTCAATAATTACAGAAATCCCCCCTGTTTTTTTAGATTAAAATTTAAAGATCAATTTTTTGGAGGTCAAACTTTTTTCTAAACTCTCGATTAGTGTTTTTAAATATATATGCATTACATTATAGTATGAAATTTTCAAGCAAAAGTTTGTAAAGTGCGGGAACTATGAATTTTCATTTGTAATCCTAGCAAAAGAAAACTGAAAGTTTCTCGTGTTGTATTTTTTGCATTTTCTCGCTATCCAAAACTGCAATTATTTGGCAATCATTTGAACGATAGTCCGATATTTCTTGAGCTTAGCGATGTAACGTAATGTAATCTTAAATCTAACCAATGAGTGCGATTAATGGAATGTTAGGAGGAATACCTTTAATAGGTGACACTAGGTTTGCTCGTTAAATTGGACAATTTGGAATAGCTAACAAAGATTGAAATCATAATATGAAGCTGGCATTTCTAATGGTAGCTCCCGAAAAACCGAAAACTTAATCCATCACATTTAGTCATCTGAATCTCGCATATGCTTTATATTATACTAGTCGCCTTTGGCGACCAATTCATTCGCTGGTAGTATTGATTATATTTCAATTTAGTATTGTAAAAAACGTTTGTATCAAATTTCATGTCCACGATTCTATTATTATAGCCGTGTTTTATTATCTGTTTTATAATGTGCAAATTAATCATATTAATGAAGAGCAATCCCATGATGCCATTCCTCTATAACATAACTATCCAGTTCATCTGTCGTCGAAGTCTCGTAACGTTGCTACTTCCTTTAACGGTTTCGCTAAATACCTGATGAAACAATAACGAAAACGATTTGATTCTCAGGGTAACATTATAATTTATAGTTGGAAAGCGTGAAAAAAATATTTTCTGAAAACTTCCAAAAAAAAAAAAAACTTACACCTAAAAACATTAAATCCTTATTTTGCCTTTATATTTTTGGAAGCTGTGATGGGAAAAGCAATAAAATTTTACTTACTTTACAATTAAAATTCTAATTAAAAGTTCAAAAATTCGAAATAGGTGTACATTTCCTCCAAATCTGATTGCTAAAGATTCCCTAATTTTGCATGGGAAGTGCCAATGCTCATACTTTTATCATCATTATTGTTGAAATATGATATACTATTATCGGAAATACATATTCTTGTAATTTCTGACGATATCTATTTCGATATTGTTTTTCTTTGTCATACTATCAATTGTTATGATAATAAATTAAATAAACTGAAAAAATATTTTTAAACACTGTAAGCACAAAAATGCATCTTGTATAAGCGATGAATAAACATAAACAATGGTGAATGTTTATAAATTTTTAACATATGATTGAATTGAGATAGATGTAATACATATTTCACTATTTTTCAAAAGATAGTAGGTGCAATTCCTTTTTAATGTTTCACAAACTTTATTCTATTAAAGAAAAATGGATGATTTTTGGTCCTAACAAAACTGATAATTTGTCACTCTTTTGATTGAGAAAAAACAACTAATAAGTTTATCTAATCATTAAATGTATTTTTTTAAAATAAAAATATATAAAAATAAAATATAAAGCGTATATATGCACTTAAAATTAAAAATATAACACAAAGATAATGTTTAAATACATTAATAAAAAGTACAATGAATCAGTAAATATTCGGTCTTGTAAAATGAAATAATATCATCAAAAAAAAAAAGTTTTTGACTTGGGATGAAGAAATATTTTAAATTTGATAATTTAAAATAATTATATAGTATTTAGAAATATAAAATAATTTCATTATATTAAATAAAACATGTAAATGTTTTGAAACTTTCTCTGTGTTGCCATTACGACTTATAAAATTATTAGAATATAGGCTTTCTTAAATGCATGACATTTTCTGTGAGACATATTCTAATTCATACGAAATCTCTCTGACTTCTTTTAGGCTGCCTCGAGCATATGAATGATAAGCTGTTACGAATAAGAAATAGGGTAATTAGGCCAATTGTAAATACACACTGCCCCTCCCAATGTTTGTATTTAATTGTTCTGGATTAAATGCAAGGATATTATCAATGCGATCAACATGAACATGGAAATTAGAGCTAATGTTTAAATGGGGGATGTCGATCCAGCTTACATTTACAGCGATTTAATATCCACTTGCTGGTGGTGCCCCCTAGAGGATAATATTTTCCTAGATATAGAAAGGCTTCATCCTTTAATTATGAAATTTTTATTGATGCTTATACCGATAATAGCAAAACAGAATAAACGATAAATTATTACATAATATATATTTGGTAAAAAAAGAGCTTTTAATAAATAGATGAATGTTGCAGCTCTTGCAACTCAAACCAGTTCCACTTTAATTTTAGACTAACAACTAGTCGAATCAACAAATTTCTTCCACGAAAAGAAGATTAACTTATTTCCAAATTTTCTGTCATTCACTTTAAATGAAATTTTTCTGAAAAAATTTTAAATCAAATCTATGACTTCTACTGGCGATGAAAGAGGCGTAAATTTATTCAAATCTTTATTGATATTTTTAATGACAATGAAGTCAAAATACTATTAACAATACATTTTTCTATAATATTTGTTTAAAAGAGAACTTCTAATAAAAAGAGGAATGTTGCTATTTTTGCAACTCAAGCCAGTTCCAACTACCTCCAGTAACCAAACATTAATGTTAAACAACAAGTTGAATAAATAAATTTCTTTCACGAAAAGATAAGCAACTTATTTCCAAATTTTCTCATACATTTTTTTTTATTTAAATGTCGATGAATAATATTAAAAAAATATATGACTTCTACTGCCGATGAAAAATTCGTAAATTTATTCAAAACTTTATTGATGTTTTTAATGGCAATAGAGGCAAAATACTATAAACAATAAATTCTTCTATAATACACATTTGGTTAAAAAAAAAACTTCTAATAAAGAGAAGAAATTTGCAGTTTTTGTAACACAAACCAGTTTTACTGTAATTTTGGAAGTAACAACTAGTCGAATCAACAAACTTCTTCCACGAAAAAAACATCAATTTTTTTTCCGAATTTTCTCTTAAGTATTTTCGTTAAAATTTCAATGATAATATTAAAAAAAAAATCTATGGCTTTTACTGGAGATGAAAGGCGCCTAAATTTATTCAAATTTTTATTGATGTTTTTAATAAAAATAGAGGCAAAATACTTTAAACAATAAATTCTTTCATAATAATATTTGATTTAAAAAAAGAACTTTTATTATAGAGATGTATGTTGCTGTTTTGCAACTCAAACCAGTTCCCATTTAATTTCAGATGTAACAACTAGTCGGGTCAAAAAATTTCTTCCAAGGAAAGAAGAACAACTTATTTCCAAATTTTCTCTCAAGTATTTTGAAAATTTTTTAAAAAATCTGTGACTTCTACTGGATATGAAAGAGACTTAAATTTGTTCAAAACAAAAATATAACAACTTGGAAAATGTTGAGCTGTTCAGGGGGGATCTCATCAGATATGCAAGAGGAAAACTTGTGTTATTCTTTTTGGAGCAACCCTGGTGGCAGTTATTGTGAGGAACGAACCCTCGTTCAGCAAAAGCAAATATGCAAATTTCATCTGTATTAAAAGTGCAAGAATACATGGAAGTAGAAATTGGCAGTCGTAAAAACTAAACACGAAAGCACACGATAGGCATAAAAAGCGGCAACTTCAAAGATCGGATTGGCTGACGAGAACTCAATTTATGTGCGACATCCCTTTTATATCTTTCTTTAATTTCTGTGCTGTAGAAAAAAAGATTTTATTTTTCAGACATAGGATGCTCTTATCTAAGAGTCAGTTTCTCTATAGTAATAAAATAAGCATTTTGTCTGGTTTTATTTACTTAACTTTCGAAGCAAGTTTGGAAAGAGAAATATTTACGACGGTGTCGCTGCATATTATCTTTGAAGTATTTTAAACTGCAGTTCGTTCAAAGAACGATAGAGAGATTTCAACAAAGCAGAAATTTTATTTTTTATCGTAATCAGGAGTGAGTTTAAAATGTCGTTCAGGTGCATTTACGGTTATATAGAAATTCTAAACCATAAATAAATATAATATAGTGACTTTTCTATCATATATTTACATGAAATTCCTATGTCAGCATAGGAGATATTTTAGAACGGTTTTATTGAAGTGATGATTCGTATGCATATTTAACGATTTTGAAAATAGTAGTCAATTATAAAGTTGTTCATTTTTATTTTTGACCTTTAAGAGCCAAAATTGCATATGCGTATATAAAGATCAATGTTTGCTTGTATGTTTTTAATACAAATTTAGAGTTTTTTTTTTCGATTCTGATGAAATTTCGCATATCTGCTCTTTAAGACAAGGGAAAGACCCATTGTTGATGTTTCAAAGTGCAAAAGTTAATTAAAATATAATATGTAAATATCAATCTATTGTTTTCAGCTGTATTTTCAAGAAATATTACCTAAAAAATTCCTTTCAAAAAATTACCTTTAATTAATTTACCTATAGAATATTTTTTTGATAAATTTTATTACAATATTTTCTGTATTAAAAAAAATTGCCTTTAATTTTTTTAACATTAATTCGGACAACTTTTATGTATAAAGACGAGTTTTCATCTTCATTTTTTTTTCTTTTCATAATTTTTTATACATTTTTTTCAGCAATAATAATATGCACCAGAATTCTAATCCAATTCTTTAAATTCATATTTTTAGACTCATCAAATAATTAAAAATTTAAATAAAAGCAATTCATGTAAATAATTTAACCCACAGGAAAGGCAGTATTAAAGGCACGCAAGCTAAAAACAAAAAGCGGCTAGTACATTACTGGTTTCATTTGCCTCAAAAAATGTACGATTATTCTTTCAAATGCTACTTTTTGATTTTATTTCCTTTGTGCATTTATTTAATGGCGAATTAAGGTACTGCAGATGGATAACTGTTAGCTTGTCACAGACGGAACAACAGATAATTTTTGTTTTCTATACACCGATCTTGGATCCTATTTGTTAAAATTTATAGTAAATGCTTCATTTATATGCATAATTACGCCAGTGTTAAATTTCAGTTTGACTCCACTGAAACAACAAAAGTCTAGAGCAAGTTTTGTTCTATTTGAATTTACAGAGGTAAATTCATAATAAAATCTAACAAAGAATGAATCGTTTATATTTCCTTTTCCACAGTATCGTGTTCATTATATCATGCGTATATACCCATACCCAAACGCTATATGAAAAACGAATAATAATAATTATTATAATTATAACTACAACGTTAAAATAATTATTAATTAAAATTGTAACTTTTTTTATTTTTGCAACTGAGAGGAAATTAGAACCAATAAAAATTAAAAGTAAATCTACGATCGCGAAGTTCAAGTTATCATGTGAGAACATTATTATTTTTAAGTTATTATTTGTCTTAATTAATTTAAGTCATTAACCAGTTTAAACCGGTTTAAAATAATCACGAGACTTATCTCTCTCTCTTTATATATATATAAAATAATAATTTTTTTAAACTTTAATTTTTAATTTTTCTAGCTGGCAAGCAAAGTTTTGGAGCTCGAACTAATTTGAGATGAAATAACAATTATGATGCCATAGTTCAACGTCAGCATTTAGAAACGCATCTGCTTTCAAAGAAGCATACATGATAGTCATGCAATATTGGTAAAAGCAAGTAAAAAAATACATATAAGATTAAAAGATGATGGTGAAAATTGCCATTTATGCTTTATTCATTGCCTACACGATTTCGAGCTTCAAAATCCCTAACCAAAACACCATCATGTTCTCACATGATAATATTAATGATAATAGAATGAAAGGAAAAATATACTAAATGTTTCCTTGATATTATTTTTGAGAAGTTATTTATATGGGAATTAATCTAATGCAATTTAGAAGTAACTAATAATATCATTAGAATAACTAGTTATAATTCTATCCTCTAATAATTCTATTAAAGATGATAAAACTATATTAAACAATGAATAGGGAATGGAATAAGGGCCTTTATGTTAGCGTTGGTCGAAAAATAATGCATAATCAACTATAGTTCACTACTGAAAAAAATTAGAAAAGAGAAATTTTTGTTGATAAACGCGTTGTTTGTTTACATGTTTAAATATACAGTGGCTCCCAAAAGTGTTCGTTCACTAAAGAAATTTGCAGAAATTGTGTTCTATACTTCTTAATAAAGCATTTTATTAGTTGCTTTCTTTTAATTAGCATCTTTAAATAGTTCTTAATAAAACTGAATAAATATTTTTATAAAAAATCAAGTAGTATTGTTCTAAAAAATAAATAGATAAAAAATGTCACAAAATTAGAACACAAAAGTCTTTGTACATCCAAACATTATTTATTTAAATTCATCATAAAAATATCTTTTGCGGCTTATTTTTCTTCTAATTGAAAAAAATACTAAAATCGTTTGATTTCAGTATTTAATATCACAATTATTTATTCTATTTACTTTATTCTTAGATATGACGCGCATTCGTAAAGAAACGAGTTTAGACGTACGAAAATTAATTATATTTCATTTTAAAGCTCGAAAATCAATTAGAGGCATTGCAACTATAACTAATATACCTCATTCAACGGTGCAAAGCATAATAAAATGTTACAGAAAGGGAAAAAGGATTGCAAACAAGCCTCGTAATGGTCGCCCTCAAATTCTGTCAGCTAGAAGTCAAAGAAATATTGTGAGTAAATTTCTAAAAAATCCAAGTCTGAGTGCAATAAAGTTTACTTCACAATATAATGAATCAAATGGAACTTCTATTTCCTGTGAAACTATTCGTAGAATTCTTCGGAATGCTGGTATACATGGCCGCTATGCACGAAGAAAATTCTTTGTAAATCAGAAGAACAGAATTGCTAGGCTTAAATTTGCCAAATCTATGATACACCAGCCAGAGATCTATTGGAATTGTGTCTTATTTGCAGATGAAAGTAAGTCGGATGGGAAAATCATTGTATGGAGAGAAAAAAAAAAAAAAAACCGAAGAACTTAATTCCAAGAATTTAGTTGGAACAGTAAAACATGGCGGTGGAGGTGTTATGGTTTGGGGGTGTATGTCAGCGGCTGGAGTAGGCAATTTAGTATTCATTGATGCTATAATGGATCATAGAGTTTATATAAATATTCTCAATAATAATTTAAAAGTGTCAGCACAAAAATTGGGCATTTTAAACAACTTTGTGCATTACCAAGACAACGATCCTAAGCACACGGCCATGAATGTTCGTCCTTTTTGCCTCTATCATTGCCCTCAAACCCTTAAAACACCAGCTCAATCACCGGATTTAAACCCTATAGAACATATTTGGAAAGAATTAGAGGTGCGAATAAGAAGTAACGACATTAAATCGAAAATGCAACTGAAAGCAGTAATGATCGAAGAATGGAACAAGATCGGTGCAGAAGTAAACGACCATTTAGTTAAATCTATGCCCAAACGTTTAAAAGCTGTTATAAAGAATAAAGGATATCCTACTAAATACTAAACATTTATAAAAATTTAGAAAATTTCATATTTAGTGATGTTTTTTTAAAGTGTATGATCACTTTTGTGTCCTATTTTTGTGCAATTTTATTTATTGTCATTTTTAAAAAAATAATTTGCATCGTAATTAAAATTTATTCTTCAATGCTTTATTAAGAACTGTAAAAATATGCTATGAAAAAATTTTCATGTAAAAATAAGAATATATAATGGTAAATAATGAGGTTTTTAATTGATTCTTGCTGGTGTACGAACACTTTTGGGAGCCACTCTATTTTTTATTCATTATATTCTAAAAAATCTATTCATGTTCAGCATTCCTTAACTATTTGTGCTCAAATTATTTTACAATTATTAATTATATTGCTTTTGTTATTTATTTGTATCGAATGAAAAAATATTTAGAGCAAAATAATTTATTTATTCATAGATAATCTTATTAGTTTTGCAAATTTTATAAACAATTAAGGAAAGATTTAAAAAAATGGGTTAGAATTGCTTTTATTCCAGATAATAATCAGAAATAAAAAAACAACAACTGCACAGTTAAAAAAATATTTCTGCACCAGCTAATAGCGTTGACGACGCATGATAACGAACAAAGGTTAGTATCGATTTGATATAGTACTATTTCTATAGAACTTTTGTCAGATTTCCTATAGTACTATTTCTATAGAACTTTTTGTCAGGTTCCTTGTCCATAACGAACGAGACCGAAAATATCAATTATCCGAATTGAGAACTGATACTGAGTACCTAATATTTTTGGACTGTATCAATTTTATCTGTCTGTGCGTATCTGATACAATATTGTTACGGAACTTCAATTCCACTAAGTCCGTAAATTCACCCCTAAGTCCGCTTATAGGGGGTGTATGATTTGGAAACAACCAGCGGGCCTGAATAATGAACGAGGACTCTTATTAAACACTCTGACAACAAATGCGAAGACGGCAAATATACAGCCGAGACAAACGCAGGAAAAACACAGCATCACACTGCAACAGACAGTAGCCCACAAGTAGTAATCTATAGTAATAATAACCACAGCACACAAAGCGGCCAGACAGAATTCAGCAGGAGGAAGGAATCTACGTAGCTTCACTCTACGGTCTCTCTAAACACCTGCAATTCCCCATTGTCTCCAACTGCCGACTCATTATTACACGACTGGCTACTCCTATTGGCTGGATTACTAAAATTCAGGAAGTTTCTAGTAATATCTGTTTTGTAGCCAAAGTCGCCGAATTCGTCGCCAAGTCGTCAAGTTTGTTGCCAAGCTCTGAGATCACTGATGCGGCAACCGACCAGCACTCAACAGAGCAACTTGTAAAACGGTCTTTCCAGTTATTGAATTAACTGTGCTGGGAAGAAACATTGCAGGTTTGTAACATTATTCATATTGAAATGGTATTATTCCCTTCAAAAACATCATATATTGATTAGATGTAAATTAGGCCCTAAAAGGCCGCGTAGGTCAGCAAAATTTTATATAATTTATATATAATTTGCAAATTTTATTTTAAATTTAAAATATGCAGCCCTTTTGTGGTACTGTCAAACAAAAAAAAAATGCACATTTTAAACAAAAAACATTCTTAAAAATTTATTAAATAATTCAAGGAATAAAAATTAGTGAAATATTTTCCTAAAAGATTTAAACAAAATTAATTTCTATTTTAAAAATTCTTTTTCGAACTAACTCTTCTTTTCAAAATTACATCATAAAGATAATCGCATTTTGAAGGGTATCTTATTATTACTTTCTTAATGAACTATAGATAAAATGAATTTCTAGGAACACACCTATACAAAGTTTACTTAATTGTTTTTGTGTTTTATGAAATTTTATTCTATTTTAATGCAGCATTACGTCGCAGTTAGGCTGCCATGTGTCCTCCATTTCTGCCTGCATTTACAACAAATTTTATTGATCCCTTTGGATTCGCAGACCACTTTTATGGTTTCCCACGCTCATGATTTCTCCAAGGGTTTCGCCAATCTTCTTTTGGCTATTTGAAAAGAGTGGAAAAGTGTTGATGCCTTTTTTTAGTGTGTCTTTAACCTTTAACATACATTTTAGCGTTTGTATTCTCTATGTCAGCATTTCTCAGTCTTTCAGTATTCGTGGCGCAGTTTTGAATCATAATTTTCATCTCCCCCCCCCCCCAACGCTTACAATAAAATGTATACAACAATAATGTATATTGAGTATTTTGGATTCTGTTTTTAAATTATTTTTAACTGCCGAAACAAGAGTAAAAGCGAGCCAACGTTGGCCAGAAACCACATCTTGCATTTTGGACAAACGGGCGGTGAACAGATGAAGCGAATGAAAGAGGAGAAAATTTAAATATTATATTTGAAATGAAAGCCAAACAGGGAGATAACGTTAAAAGAATATGAAAGTAGAAAAATTCTTTAATAAAAGTTAACCTAGACGGAGTGAGCTAAATTTAGAAACTGAGGATACTTTTTTTCTTATAATAAAAGAAAGAAAACAGAAGCATGACAAAACAAAATTGAAAAATTCGGAATGTTTGTGGAAGGGAATCCACACGACCGATGCCGTCTCGAGCATACGCGGAGCAAAAGTTTTCTCATAAGCAGAAGGAAAATATTCGATAACGCAAGTTTCAATTCCAGCCAGTCTCATTCAAGTCTATCCTTTTATCGCTATCGAATCTATCGTGAATGTGTATGTTATATATGTCTTCGTGTTAATTGCAATTCACCATATAAAATATTCAAAGCAGCATATTTATGCAGACTTATGAATAAATTTTTAAGTGGAAGTAAGCAAGCATTAGACGATAGTCAAGCATCAACAAGTACCCAGACGAGCGTGTTTCCGAAAATAAAATCAAGGAAATATTCTCAAGAATACTTAAATTTTGGTTTTACTAGTACTGAAGTAAATGAAGAAGAAAGACCCCTGTGTATTATTTGCTCAAAAATGTTAGCCGGAGACAGCATGAAACCTAATAAACTTAAACGACATTCGGAAACGCTTTATAGTGAGTACACAAACCCAGAGAATTCTTCGAATTAAAATTAAAATCATATAACAAGCAAAAATCACTTTTTATAGAAACTTTATCTATGAATAAAAAAAAACTTTAATTGCATCTTACAAAGTTCATATAAAATAGTCAGATGTAAAAAAAGCCTCACACCACTGGTGAAGAGCTAATTTTGCCAGCAGCAATTGAGATTGTAGAAACTATATTTGGAGATAATTTTTCAAAATAATTACAGTCCATACATCTTTCAAATTATACCGTTGCCCGTCGAATTGGTGATATAGCTGAAGATGTACAGTGTCAGCTTTTCTCGAAGTTGCGTGACATATTGTTTTCAATACAGCTTGACGAAGCAACAGATAGTAATAAAGATACTCATTTAATTGCCTATGTTCGAATATGTGATAATATGTCAGTAGTAGAAGAACTACTTTTCTGCAAACCAACAGAACTCAAAACATCAGTGCTTGCATTATTTGCAATTTTAAAGGATTTTATGAATGAGGCAAACATAGAAAGGAAAAATTGCGTCGGAATATGTACCGATGGTGCTCATTCAATGTCCGAAAGATTCCAAGATATACAAACACTTTTAAAACAAATATCGCTTCTGTGCGTCTAGACACATTGTATGATCCACGGAGAAGCTTTGGTTTCGAAAGAAATGAGTCCTGGTCTGAATATTGTGTTAACTACGATTGTAACCGTAGTAAATAATATAAAAATGAGACCCCTGAAATCGAGAATCTTTTCCGCACTTTGTAAAGACATGGTACAGTACATTCAGCGTTACTATTTTATTGCGAGACAAGATGGGCATCACGTGGGAAATTTTTGCAACATGTTTATGAATTAAGAGAAGAAATCGCCATTTTCTAGAAGAAGAAAATAGAGAGGAGGCCGAGAAATTAAATAACTTGAATCTTCAACTCCAAGGAGCAAATACACATATGTTGGATATGAGTGATAAAATTAATGCCTTTTGTAGAAAATTGGAATTGTGGAGCAAAAATTTAAAGCAAAAACAATCTTTGTAAATATGGATGATTGTACTAAAACTTATAAGGCTGAAGAAGAATATGTAAAAGTTGTTTTTGTAACCACTGAAAATCATTTAGCCATGCTGGCAAAGAATTTTAAAAAGTATTTTCATGCTGACGAAAACTGATAGCGAGTGGATTAGGAATACATTTCATGAGACTCCAGAAGGACAATTGATGTGGAAGAAAAATTCATAGACTTCGCCACAAGTGGCGAAACCAAAAGACAATTTAGTAATAAATCACTATTTGAATTTTGGGCAGGAGTAAGGATGATTTTTCTGCACTAAAAACAAGGACATTTCACATTCTATTACAGTTCAACATCCTACCTTTGTGAAACTGGATTTTCTGCCGTGGCTTCTTCTTTGAAGACAAAATATAGAAACAAAACTGAGTGTGGCTATTTCTAATACTAAGCCTTCCTTCGAAAAACTTTGCTCTGCAAGACAGTCCCAAGGAAGTCACTAATAATTATTAAATTTGTTTTTAATTTAGCATGTTTTGATTAAATAAGTTTTTTTAGTAAACTGCTTTACTACAATAAGTTATTAAATATATCGAAATGTATATTGTTTTCTATGTGTATGTGTTCTTTCCTTTCAGTCAGTTAATTAATTTTTTTAGATAATATTTTCTCTTGGATATTCTCGCCCCCCCCTCTAGCTTGCTCGTTCCTCCCCTAGGAGGGCGCGCCTCACAGATTGAGAATCGCTGCTCTATGTAATTATTTTAACTTATTCTACCTCAATATGAATGTGTTGTTCTGTATATCTTTTTTCCTGCAATATTCCAGTTTATAGCTTTACCGATACCTTTGTTATTATGTTACATTATATATATATATATATATATATTTTAATATAATAATAAAGATATCTATATATATATATATATATATATATATACAGAGAGAGAGAGAAGAGACTTTTGTAGTTTTAAAACTTTACTTTATTCCATCCCAACAGGCAGAATTTATGTACTGAATAATGAAGCGAGGACGAACTGACGTCCGTTCTCAAACGATACGAGAGCAGAAGAGCGCGAAATATATATGTTCAGTGATTATATATTGTGTGATTCTTATAGAGATTTCTTTACACATGTCGATTTAGGAAAAGAAATTATAGGTATCCTGTAAAAGAATTTGCGCAGCTTGACCGATTTTTTCCCCTTTACTGAGAATGAGGTAACTTGGCGATTGCAACTGTGTAAAAGAGCTCGTGCAGCATTAATTAAATAAAAAAGAAGGAATTGGATCAGGAAATAAGAGAACATTTTATAATTTATTTAATATGGGTTTAAATTAAGATAAAAATTAGGAAATTAATTTGGATTTAATTTAGATTTTTAGAGATATATGCATTTGGTATACATATTTGTCTTTCAATTACTGAAGCATTTATATATTACCTCTCTTTTTTAATATACCGGTTACACTGACTTTTATTCTATAACAAATTCGAAACTGCTCTTTCAAAAATAACAGGTATACTAGCAAAGCTATAAAAGTTTTGTGTAAATAAAGTGTGTAATATAAAATCTAAGAAACATGAAATGTTTTCCTTGCTGGAATTTTGCACATACATCAGTGATTTTCAAAAACTCAGTAAATATTGAGTGTGTAATGTAGAAAGCAGTATCGACAACCTCAGAATAAATATGTTGGAGTTACTGAGGAGCTTCTTTAAATTTGCAGCATATAAATATTTGGGAGACTTCAACAAGATATAGTCAAAGTACAACTGTATAAATAGTATTGAAAAATTCTGCACCATTCCTTTCAATCTCTTGAATGATATGATTTGTTTGAAATATATTTATACAGAGCAACTACTGCACAATTAACAATTCGGAAAAATAATTTGTCAACAAACCTCGATCTGGAATGACATCTCATCAGCATAAGTGAGCACATTGAAAATAAAATATCTTCTAAAATTTTTAATTTCATAACATCGCTACGTGGCGTAGACAAAAATTTACACTTTCCTTTCTTCTTTTCCGATCGTTTAAATTGTTTGTTCTGAAATCAGTTATCGAAAGACTCGTTATGCGATCTTATGCTTCGAAGTTGTATGTGCATTCAAAGATAAATTTTGTAAGGGAATTTGAGTGCCTGTTGCATCGACAGGCATTTTACTACTTTAATGCTTTGTGTTTCTTAAGCTAACTATAAAAGTGATTCTTTCTTTTGTAAATTTCATTTATCAGTAAGCTTAAATACGTTCAATGACTAGAAGTGTGAAGGTTTAATCAAGATGATTTTGTTGTTGTTGTTAATTATGGCACTTTACAAGCCCGCTGACAGATCTGTCAGCAATTTAAGCCGAGTGAGCGTATCTTGTTTTATCAGTAGCGGTAACTAGGGCCAAGTGTACGACATAGCTACTTAATGTGCCTCATTCGTTTGCACAAGCCCTTTTTAGAGAAGGGGAACATTCACACACCTCAGAAATAGAACACAGAAGAAGAACAACTATAACCGCATCGGGACTCGAACGCGGGACACCTAGATCACAGGGAAGACGCGCTGTCTCTATGCCAGGACGTCGGCAAGATAATTTATAAGTGATTTAATTAAAAGTTACAATTCACTTTAGATATTACATAATTTATTGAGTATGAGTTATTTGGTTAGAATGGCCTATGGATAAAAAGGAGGAAAATCTAAATCTAAAAAAAATAGCTGGAAATACCAGATAGCTGCACCTGAGCTATACTTAAATTAGCTGTACCTGAGATAAAGCTGCATTTATTTTGTCTGTCGAATCGACAAATTTAATTTTAAAAATGGAATTTTTTGGTTATAAAATTTGAATAAATAAAATATTTACTTTCAAATTTGCAAAGAGTAAATTTCATATTTTTTGGATACTGGAATATATTTTTTGTATTTAATGCCCACTAATACCCTAAAAAACTGCCAGTAATACAGAAAAGTAGCAAAAAAGTGGATAAACCAGGTCCAACTTTCTTTTGAAATAGTATTTATCAAATAATCAAAGGCAAATTGGAAAAAAATGTGTAGAGAAAAGTATCAAATAAAGATTGTAACTGTCATACACACACACGCACACACACACAAAAAAAAAGGAAATATTAAAATAAAAATATTAGCTGAAAAAGAGTTTTCTTTCTATGTCTATATTTTCTGAAATCTTCTGATGGTTCAATGAATTTTTTCGAGCGTTAGTTTTGAATAAATTCCTTTATAATGATTCGTTTTTGCAATTTAACAGTATGTATTTGAAGATTTGTTTCTATTACAGAATTTAGCTATTACATCATATATGAATTGGAAAATATTCGAAGAGGAATTACAAAAAATCAAATTCCACGTAATTATGATTTTGTAGGTATGCAATTTTTTAGTAAGAACGATTTTAAATTAATAGTATTGGGTATGTTCTGTTCATCGTGGACATAAAAATTTCGAATGGAAACCATAAAATCATACAGCTTTTAAAAGCGTATTTTTTAATAAAAACCATGGGATTAAATATTAAATTAAACAATGGAAGCAGTTTTAATTTCAGGACAATACTGCAGTCTATTGATGAGAATAAATAAGAAAAACATTGCATAGATATTTAATAGATATCATTGAAAATATATTAGTTTGAACTTTTAGACGATGCAAAAAAGAATAATTACTTTGCCTTATTATTTGTAAAAGTTATCTCAAAAAAATCATTTTAATTTTTAATTGATTAAAATTTTTTAAAATCGCTTCTAGATCCACATTTTTATTCTCCAAGGTATAAAGTACCGAATTTTGCTAGCTATGGTAAAGTAGATTGGACGAACAGCTTCAACACACGCAAGTATATATTTGTATATAATACTGGAAATTTGCAATTACTAGATTGACTTTAAAAATGTTTTATAATGTATTAAGTAGATCCCAAATTCATACATCAATTATCAATCAATGTTATAATTAAAATTTTCTAATTTTATTAGTTTTCTTAATAAAGCATTTTATAATTCAGAACATAATTCGAAACTCCTAAACAATTGCAGTATTTTTCTGATGGTTCCTACAAATCTGTTATTCTATTTATCATATTACACAATAAATGTGAAAAATATAAAAAAAAGCATTTATTGTAAAATGATCATTTATTATTCTACCAATTCATAAATAACAAACAAATTTATTCACTTATGAGATATGCTAAAATATAAAAACATGTACAAGGACACACATGATACAAAAAATTACACGTATGATGGTGCAATTTTTTTGTATTGAAAAATTTCAGATATTTTCACAGAAAGACTAAGTGCACATTATCATCCTACACACACACATACACAAAATTTTATTATTAATAGAGCCCATAATATTAATTAATTGACCTCATAATATTAATTAATAGAGCTCATAATATTAATAATATTAATATATATTTATAATAATTATGATAATTATGATTATGATTTTATAATAACTGTTACAACGTGTGTTTCAAAATGTTTCAACGTGCAAAGTTAATGTAATCGCAATTTTTAATAAGCAACTGCTTTTCTGAAACATCATATTCTGCTTGAAGTAACTTGAGGAATTTTATAACTGAATAACAAAACTTCCCAGGAATGAAGCCATCAAGATTTTTAATAATATTGTCCTTATTATGATTTTTAATAAATAACTCTTATCATAATTTTTTCATTTCGTATTCCTTCTCTCCTAATGTGCTTATTTATGTTATTTTTTAAATTCATTTTAACGTATATTAACTGAAAAGCTAGAAAAAAGATGAGGATATATCGTTGTTTAGTTCTATATCAAAAATAAAATATTAGTTGTGAGATAGTTGAAAAAAAGTTCACTTTCAGTCTTCTAATTAGCAGAGAACAGTCTTCAGATGTTTGAAATTACCAAAATTCTTTCTAAAATTATTATTTCATTTATTTTTATCGCATTAAATATAGCTTTAGTATAAAGCAGTAGCTATTTACTTCTAAATATGGACATCAAAATGGTTACTTAATTTAAGAAAACTTGACTTAAACTAGCGTGGTGTGAGTTTAAAAAGGAAGAAGTGAAAGAAAATTAAAAGAACATAAGAGTGCCTACGTTGCAGAAAAAGTAATCACATTCTTTGCCGCCATTTTCGAATAAACTTCGGCTAACATTTCCCTAGAAAGGTTTAATTCTGCTAATTTTATTTTGTTGCGACTGCTTTAAAACGGAGAGGGGGGAGGGGGAGCAAAACTCTGGATGCTGTCTTCCGAAATTTTAATTGGGCCTATTTCTCTTTTGTTGCAAAGCAACCCTGTTCTCAGCGCATGAAATCTAATTTTCGCTGGTAATGCCAGTTTCTTTCTCTCAAAAAATCGTCTGCTTATTCCATTCCAGTCCGCGGAAATGATTAGCGGGTTGCCATTCTGGAAAACAAAAGAATTACGAATAGCATTATTCGTTCCCGGTCCAATTAATGCTCACAAAAGCAGATGGGGGGTTGCGTTTAAATTTTGTATATGTGGTTCTTCCACTTCCTGCTGCAGCAGGCTTATCGTACCTTTTCCCGAATGTTCGTTTTATTTATGATAAGAGAGTAATTTTGCATGGTGTTAATGGAAAACAAAAGGATTGGAATTGTGGAGATCTCGCATTTAGGTCTAATTACTCTGGTAATGCATTTCATTCGCATTGTTCCGATGTTTTATGGATACTGCTGTGATGGGTTTCCTATGCCACTTTTATGGGTTTGAAATTCCTGTAATTTCCGTTCCCAGATACTTGTCAGAAAGGTTAGGTCTGTTAAAATTCCTTCTTGGCGAAGGAAATGAATAGTTTGTTTCGCAGTTTTGAAACAGAAGCATTTGTCTTGGGACTTGAAGATCATTTGTCTTAAATTAGAATATATTTTTGCGAGAAAAAGCTATTAGTTGAGTTGATTACTTGAATACATCAATTCTTTTGAAATAACTTTAAAAATAAATGTATTTCTCACAGAGCTGTATAAATTTGTTCCTGCAAAGAATGAAGACTTTTATTGCTGATTTATTTTATGTCCGCACCATCGAAGTGTATTTATTGAGGCAATAAGTAAAAGGTGCTGAGATCTCCGTTTTTCATTTAATATAGCTGGGGAGCAAGCATCATGTGGGAAAATTAAAAGTAAAAGCGACTGTAGTGATCTGTTCTGTCTATAATTCTTCAATATGACACGATTTTTCTGTAGATTCGTTTCATAATGAGCAGAATCGGGAATATATTTAGAATTACTCCTATTTGACCAGTTAGACCATAAATTTGATAGATATTGAGTTCAAATATGTAACATTACCTCCAGCTTGATATGGCTTTGAAAAGAAGTGGATTTAAGCATTCTACGACTTTATGCAGTCATTATTATGAAGATTCTCTTTTTGATGAGTTTAATTTATTTAACATTTTAACACATTTTAAATTTAAGCAACATATTTATCATTCATTATAGGCAGTTTTTTATTTCAGTAATTCTGTAGTCGCCTTAGTTCGCCAAAAATATGCTTATATATAATTGCATTTGAATTGTTTTCATATTCATGATCCCGTTAAATTATCATGCATGAAATCTCTATTTGTCTGTTATTGTCTTCAAATGTCATGTTATTAAATTTTATTGTATACATTTTCTTTTCATTGTATGCATGTATCTTTCTAATGGAGGACCAGTCCCATAATATCAAAGTGCTTTTTAAAACTTAAGTGTCCGTCCATCTGCTTTTCAAATTTTGAGATACTGTAATTTTGATGTTTTATTTGTCTTGTAAACTACAAATATATTAAAGAGATTTCTTTTTTTTACTTTCAGTAATGAAAAAAAAAAAAATCACGCTCTTAACCCTTTCGCGCCTAACGGGACACATATGTCCCAAGCAAATTTCAAAAAAGTCTTTTGGGATAGAAACGCTTCTCAGTCTATTGGGAGACTTCCCCACCAGTCCTGCCAATATTTTTGAAGGTAGTTTCATTCACAGAACATAGATGATGGCACTACCGTACATAAGGAAATTCCCGCGTTTTTGAAGTGTTGTAGCAGCTCATTCCATACTGTACGAACGTAAATAGTTTAGTTTTGGAAAATACCGCCTATTTTCGATTAAATTTTGATTGATCCATAAATCTAAAACCAGATAAGTTACTCACAAAGCGGATTACCTCTAATAAACTGGCAAGTGGCAAAGTTTTACTTCCGTTTTTATTATCGGGACATATGTGTCCCTCTCGTCTTGGATTGTGGGAACACATTGTCCCAATAGTCCTATGTGATCATTTTTCGCCTATTCATGAGCGCAGTGGTTAACTCATGGATAGTGCACTGCGAACTGAAACATCGAAAAACCCCACTTCTTGACTTCATTGTACCTCTTGCAGAAGCCTTGATGGCATCCGGAAAGCTCAATGCACAGTATCAACGCCGTAGAGGAACTGGACGCCCATGCAGAACGTCACGAAGCTTACTCAATGTTGGTGACCATCTGCCAGTAACAACAAAAACACGACGGCGGTGCCGTAAATGTGCACAACAAAAGAAGGAATCGCGCAATAAAATAATGTGCACGATGTGTAATGTCCCATTGTGCATTGATTGTTTCAAACCATACCATTCTTAATAAAACTTTTATGACTAGAAAGTCATTAGTTTTCTTTACAAAATTACTCATTGAGGACTACTGGGACACATATGTCCCAGTGGTCAGGACTGATGGAACATATATGTCCCGGGCCTAAATCAGTGTTTAAAAAATTCCTAAAAATATAACATCTTAGTTTTAGCATTCTAGTGTGCCCTACTCATAGTTTATGCTACCAAAATTGTTCTGATGTAAAAAAAAAAAAGAACCCCTCGTCGCGAAAGGGTTAAATAACTGAAGGAAAAATGGAAACGGTTTGAATTTCAGGGTTATAATATAATACAATTAAGCATGCATATATATATATATTATACTAATATATATATATATATTATACTAATATTTAAAAAAGTTATCTCCGTAACGTGCATCCCCACCAAGTTACAATATAAATCAAATATTGTAACTATAGATCAAATGGTCTGGCTTGTAAGCACCAACATACAGACACACACACACAAATCTTCATTATTATTTGATAAGAAAAAAATATTTATGATTTATTGTAAAGGATTAGATTCATGGCAAAATGGTATCCACATTTATACTCAGTATTCATTAACCATACGCTGCACTGTATTAAATATAAATTAAATGAACGGAAGGAAACATAATGGTTCTTAATCAATGATATGTAGCAAAGTGCTAATATTACTCTTATATTTTAATTTTTAAAGTCATTGAATTTATATTTTTTACAAATTTCTTTATTTGTTAATTAGTTTAATATCATTTTTTAATTCGACTTGTTTGTGGCTGTCCATCACCCAGGCAATGCTGAATAGTATCCTAGTTACGAAATCCTCCATTATGAATTTAGGTTCATGTACGCTTTAACAGACGTGGTATCGTACAATTAAATATTCGATGGCTGTGATCCGACATAGACAACCAAAAATGCGTTTTTATAAGATTCAGCAATAATATAAATGAAGAAGCTTATCTAAATTCAGAGGGCTGAATTTAACGACAACTCTAATTTAGCTGGATGATGGCAATATGTAAATGACATATGAAGATTTGTTTCGATGAAATTGAATTTTTATTATTATTGAATTATTACTTGAATATGACATTCTATGAAAATAGACTGTAATGATACATATGGGTGTAGACTTAATGTTGCAGTGATAGAATCTTATTGTTTAGTGCATCACTTCCCTTGATACAAGTAAAGAGTAAATGTTGCAGGAATATAGAATACTTATGGTAGATAACTAAAATTTGAAGATACTTTTAATGGATGTCTGGGCAGTTATTGCCGATCATAGCGACAAGCGTATTCTGGGAAATACAAGAAATTTTGCTCTATCCCTATTTAGGACAGAGATATACTGATTCTTTCAGAAAATTCCATTCCTTCTCCGAATATAGGTATAAGTGCAAAAGGCTGCATGAAATGGATTATATAGGATTATTATGTAAATTCAAATAGAGATAAAATATAATCTGGGTCAAATTTTCGAATAATCTATCTCAGTTCAAGCACGTACTAGTCCCTGCCTCCCCCCCCCCCCCGCACACACACCAGAAAAAAATTGCTAAAAGGGGATTTCAAACGCAACATACTGCAAGCATTTTATTCTTGAATTTCACACCTTTCCATTTAATTAACCTTCAATCTGTGATGACAGTTTATGATGACCAAGTCTTTAGTGATTACCGTCACTTCTCCAGAATGCAATCACGGGTTACTTACAGGTTTTGATTTCAAATCATTTATCATTTAACCAACTCATCTCCCCCAAAATATTTTTTGAATTAATAAATTGATCTTTAAAATAAATGTCTGAAAGAAATTAACAACTGACTTTTTAGTCTATTATAAATAATAATGAAACAGATAAATTACTCTTTAAATAGTTATGTATCGTTTGACAAAGGATTCTGAAATCCTCCGCGCTTTTGCGCATGCATTAGGATGGGTTTAATTCGTTAAAATAAGGGTGAGAGGAAATATGAAGGGTGGGAATGTTTACATTTAACATTAAAATAAACTCGGATTACTCGCAGACTGAATTAAAATAATACTGTGAGAAACGACACGATATTCACAGAATTTTTTTAAGTATCTAATAGGGCGAAAATCAAGGTGAAAGAATGAGGAAGAATTCCGGAAATGAGCTCATTCTTCCGCGTATCTCCCTTTAATGAGATAGAATCGTCGAAAAGTGGTCGTCTCGGAATACTGAAACGAATGGTACTGAAGTTGTCTAATATATTATTACTCGTAGAAGATATATGGTATTTAAAACTATCTGCTGCTTTATGGGCGTTTCCAATCTCGTAACTAATTCTCTTCTTGGAATCTTCTTGTAATTCTATGTAAATCTTCTTGGAATTTCCAAAAATAATTTGCATCAAAATTATGAATATCTAAGCTTTAATTAGACAAACACAAGTACAGTGTTATCTATCCAGCTAGAACGAAACGATACAAATATATTCAGAATATTTAAAGCTCTTTCAAAATATATTTTTAATCATGAGATTGAAAGCCTCGTTAATTAAAAAGAAAGAAACCTGGAAAGAGCTTTCTGCATTTCCTCTTTGTTATATATAGAGCTTGTTAATTGACAGCTTCTTAGCTATTATTTTTTATGAAGATAATGCACTCTGTCAACATTGCTTCATAGAGAGGCTTAATCTCCAAGGCAAACAAGTTTCAAATTCAGCCAACGTTATCAGATATTTTAGCTGATTTTACTTCCTTCTTAAAATAACATTACAGTTAAATAAAATTTAGATTCTGCAATTTGTTTATTCCGTTGTAAATAGTTAAAATAATTTAAAGGACAAAAGTTACTTGAAAGTTTTTAACAGGCACACCATAACATGCATTGAGGCATATTATTTTAAATATTATGTTCAAATTATGGCATGAAAATTAATGTAAAAGTACAATAAATTAAAATAATTAAACAAAGAAAGCTATAAATATCATAACCTATTTTCGACCATTGATTTTTAATTCATAAATTAACGCCTTTTAATAATTTTTTTCATTTAAATGTGGACTATTTCTATTATCTATATCTATACATTCACCGTTTAATAGAAACTTCAATGAAAATTTTGAAAGGAATAATTGTAGAAAAATATCAAAATGCAAATGCAGTTTGCTAAATGTATTTTATAATTATTATTTATTTAACTTTTAATATAATTGTCCTCAAAAAGTAAAGTGATTATCATTAATCATTAATTTAATTATAAATGCCTTAAATATTATTATTAGTACTATTCAATTTAGTAATAATACCACTCAAAAGGAAATAAATTCCAAGGAAATAAATCGTATCTTCAACGGATAAGAGTGCCAAACCCTTAGGGTGTAAATCCTTATTTTTTCATTGTGTATTTCAGCTACGAGGATGGATCATTAACGGATATTCCCACGATCAACTGGAGGCCATTGTGGATTTTTCTGAACAGCTATTGGGTGACAGGGAGCTCAAGTGCCCCAATGTGAAAATGAGAGGCGGAGATTTGACAGAAAATAAAATGGGAGATTTTTGGAAGAGAAAGGAGAGAGCAGGGAGAGTCGTTTTGAGGAGAAGTCAAAGAAGCTTCGTGTGATTCGGGCTTCTGAGTTAAGATCCACCCAGTGAAAATCGGTGGATAACTAGAACTACCCCTGTAGTAGCGGATGCACTCACAGCCTGTTAGCTTTACTTTTAAGGTTTCTCCGAATTAATTGAGGAATCATTCATGTTTAACTTTCAACCGTATTGTAAATATTATCAATCATATTAACCTAGATGAGAACGAGTTGTTCTTATGTACATAAGGCTGTAAATAAAAAAAATTGTCTTTAAAAGCTAGCTTCTTATTTGATTGGTATATTGACCATTAATGTTACCAATTTTACACGAAATAAAAATTGGCGAAATAGGTAGAATTTTGGGTCGAAATGACACTTTAGTTCCGCCAATTATTTCTGAAATATAGATGGTGGGTAAACAGTTGATTGACGAAGACAACTAGTTATTTAATAACTATGGTTATTCTTTACATATCATTTGATTGAAAACGAAAAAAAAAATTTTTTTGCAAATAAATAATTAAAAAGTGAAAAAAATATGTTTCTATAACATATTTAATAAGATGTAGGTCAATAAATGTGTTAATATGTATTCCCATGGTCATAAATCATTCTTGGTACTTCTTTTTCTGTTAATTATCAGAAGAAAAAAAATATCATAAAAGGCAATTTTTTTTTCCTCTCATTATTTAAAGACGTTAGAAGAGCACGGAGGTGGCATCAGAAAATTTTCTCCTTTTCGTTAATCGTGATTCGAGTTTGTGATTAAATACTCGAGTTGCGTGCTTTCTCGCAATTAATTTTTTCTATAAATTGCCTTGTGTTATTTTATTTTTTGTAGTAAATATTTACTGTAAACAGTTAATTGTTAGATACACTCAACCATATAGGTTTGGGAGACAGATAAATTTCCCGAGAGCTGTTAAAAGATGTCCAAATATACGTTTGCTTAATAGTTATGAACTAAGAAGATCTTTTGTTTATTAACCCTTGAAGAAAAGAAATGATAAGTGTACTATTTATAATAAGGATAGGGATTTTAAGGCA
Organism: Argiope aurantia; assembly: GCA_026543865.1. Taxonomy (NCBI): domain Eukaryota; kingdom Metazoa; phylum Arthropoda; class Arachnida; order Araneae; family Araneidae; genus Argiope; species Argiope aurantia. The sequence continues at coordinate 245,823 of JAPMOR010119832.1, forward strand.
TTGCTTTAAGGATTAATACAAGGATAACTTAAGGCATTTCAATATTCAGAGGAACTGAACTCTAACCATCTAAAGAATAAGAAAGTAAAAGAGGAATGGCACTTATTAAAAAAAAATCATAAATGCTTCTAGTTTTTGTAAAATTTTGAACAAAAGTTGCAAATTGATAAGAAACCGATTTGTTCTTGAATTTCTCGCAATTAATTTTTTCTATAAATTGCCTTGTTTTATTTTATTTTTTCTAGTAAATATTTACTGTAAACAGTTAATTGTTTACAATATTTTTTCCATTAAGAAATTCCGCATTTTTTGAATAAATGTATCAAAGCAGCTTTGTAGAATTTTTTTTTCTCCTTTTACTAATAAAAATATATCTCCAGAGTAGCATTTACAGTAACCAAAACCCAGCAAATTTAATTTCGAATGTTACTCCAATTTTATACCTAAAAAACCAACAATGTTTCAACTTGGGAGATACTCTCGCAGTTAGCTATTGGACACATAATCGAATTAACAACCCCTAACTAATTTATCCTCCTACCAATACAGCAGACAATATTTTCATTAAGAGCTCCAGTACCCAAACTCCGCTTGGGGTCTGCAGATGTTTTATTTCTTTGTCACCGAATATATGCCTTTCCCATCGTAATTCCAGCCAAAAGACAAACACCCCGAAGTCTTCATGGGTTCCGAAATCGTCTGCTTCTGTGGAACGGAAAGGGGGAGGGGGTGGAAACTAGTTGACGAAAACCAGATCTCACCCCATTTACCTAATGGCTGCTTGACGGTTCATTCCCCCCCCCTACATTTTACGCATTACGGAGCCCCCAAACAGGAAACCCAATTAGCTTCGCTTGTAAACTCTTTTCTATTAAAATCCTTCTAGAAACAGCAAACATTAAGTATATTACCTCTCTATGGCCGCCTTTGTTTCCGAATTTAAACCGCAGCGTGGTTTTAATGCATGATTTCGAAACATCAAGTCATTTTTATCTTTTGCTGAAATTTTTGTTCTTTTTCATTCAAGTAGAAATTGCGAAATGCTGATGGAAATTCCGCTATTATAAGAGGAGGGAACGAGAGATGGTTCAATTCGCACACAGCCCCATTATCTATGGTGGATTCACCAGAGAGAAAATAATTATCAATTCTGAGAAGAGAAGAGATGGTTTGAATATTTTAAAGTAATTTTGAAAAAGGAGCTCCTGCAATTAACTTGTATCTTTTGTAGATGGTTGTTATAAAAGGCCGATGCATTGTTTAATGAGGTAAATAGACAAGAGATTTCCAATAAATTGTTGAAATTCGTGAGGGAGGGATTAGGGGTGAGATAAGAAAATGATGTTGATGAGATTCCTTTAAAATTGTCCAGTTTGATTGTATAATTTACTTTTAATGTAGACTAAAATAGATCTGAAATCATTAAAGAGAATGCTTGAATTTGGAGCATGAAAATCCCAAATTATGAAACGGCAGATCGTTTGTAAAATAAGTGGTATCATTAAAATGTCTAAAAATCCGTAAAATCTTTGGAACTGAAAATTGAACAATTATTATAAGGCAATTCTTCCATAAATATTAGAAAATAAAGATGTAACGCAGGTATATGCACGTAGATGTATCATAATAATTTCATTTAATTTCCTTCTTACAAGCTAATATAACCGGCTTTACTCTGAATCAAAATATATTCTAGCTTATGTACATTTAATAAAGTTTTAAATTAAATTTTTTAAGAAAAAATATCTATCGTTGATTTTTATCCAAGTTCTCTCTTATTTCTTCGTCTAACCACATGGCTAACAGTTATATTTTGCTCTTCCTTTTATCTCCATAATTCTCTTATTCCGAAAATCAGTAGAAAATACCTTATATATTTCTTAGTTAAAATATCTTAAAATATAAAAACAAGTAATTTCTTTTTTCTTTTTTTTTTTCAAAAATAAGAAAAATTTCCTATCTACCCTCTTTTCAAAAACCGTAATGTCAGCTCATATTCTTAGAAGGCTGATATTAAAAAAAGGATCTCACTCAGTTGATGTTTATTTAGCAAATATATGATCGGGCATCATTTGAGAGATTTCAGAAAACTTCCTTTGCTCATTAAACCCATCTAGACGAGCGTCTCTAATGAACAAAGTTCGCATCTCGCTTTTTCACATCAATCACACTTAACGAAAGAGAAATGAAATTTCTCAGTGCTGTTAGGTCAAAATATTTTCTAGCTTATTACATCTCATAAAATTGTAATTAAATAAAAATAATTACCTACAATGTCTATCGATGATTTTCATCTACCTTCTCTCTTATTCTTTCGTCTAACCGCATGATTAACAATTATTTTTTTCTTCCTTTTTTTTCTTATTTTATCCCTCTCATTCCGAAAATCAATATAAATTACCTAATATATTACCTAATTTAAAATGCCTTAGAATATTGAAAAACTTTTTTTCTTCAGAAATAAGAAAAATTCCCCCTTTTTTTTAAAAAACCTTAATGATAGCTGTAGGGACTGATATTAAAAGGCAGGATTCCACTTAGTTGATGTTTCTTTAGCAAATGTATGAGTCGGACATCATTTGAAAGCTTTCAGAAAAATTCCTTGTCCATCAAAACCAACTGGGCGAGCGTTTCTAATGAGCAAAGCTCGCACTTAGAGTTTTTCTTCAATCACTCTTAACGGGAAAAGGATGAAATTTCTCAGTGCTGGCCAGCATTTTGAGGTCTCGACGTATTTCCCTTCATCTAGCGTTTTGATCTTCACATCACTGATATAGTGAAATCGCTTAAAACAAATTTAGTAATGCTAAGATTTTCCCTTTTCCCCTTTTCTTTTGCATTGCATTGATAACAAAAGTTAATTCATATTATGTATTTTATTTTTGTCGCATTTCCTTCTTTTTGGAGTTTGTGTGCCTGGCTTTAAAACTACCTAATAAAAGTAATCATTGTTTTTTCGTGTACATACTCTCTTGATCATACATACACATTGATCAGTCGTGTACATACACATTGATCAGTATTCTTGAATAATATTACACATTCAATAGGATATTTTAAAAATTTCAGAAAATCAAATATTAGCTAATGATTGAAATAACATTACTCAGTTGATGTGTTTACTTATTTGAAAGTGTGATTACTGTGAAAGAAAAACTCGTAATGTCGTCACTTCAATGCCGGCAGAAACACTTAAGTGAAAGTATTTGATGAAACAACGACAAGAACAAAAGATTTCAATTTAAAACCATGCGATAACACATTATTACGAATTATGTTTAAAATGAATTTTGAAAAATTAATGAAAATTAATGTAATGTTAGTTAAATTGATATTTTGGGTGACATAAATTCTTTCCTTTTATGGTAGTATTTTAATTATTTTCTTTCGGTAATTATTCCCGAATTTACTGATAAAAATGAACTAAAAAATGGAATTTTTCTTAGTTTTATTACTTATTTATGTTTAATTTGGAAATTTAAAAATAAACATAAAATGGACTTTAAAATGACATGTACAGATATCATGTGGCTATTGTTCAATATTTACGTATTGTGAATTGTGAAAGATAGACAGAATATCAGATAAATGTATTTTGTGTTTTGAATTAAAGGTGCTTTTTATTATTATTCGTATATTAAAACTAGATAGCTTTTGCAATATCATGAATCATATTTAGTAGTCCCAACTGCTGTCCAATTACAAGGACAATATCTGGGATTTATTTTTATCTCCAAACAACTTTATGCAAATATTTATGTAATTGCAGTCACATCTTTATGTAAATATTTATTCTACAAGAACAAATTTGGTGTGTAAGCATAATTTCAATTGCTTTTGATTTCAAATGGGTTATTCAGAGCTTGAAGTCATAAACATACTTTTTGTACATGGGAATACAATTTTATATGAAGATGCATATGGCAGAAAAGGGCTAAGCTTTTTACAATTACGTTATTATAATTTATAAATGACTCAAAAATGTAATCATCCTGCTTTTTCACTGAGTTTTATTATTTTGGTCGAAAAATTTTATTGTGTAGATAATAATTTTTTTAAAAAAATTGAGATGACTTCACATATGTAAACAAATACAAAAAAAAGAGATATTTTTGGAATAAAATACTGCCATTTGTTTGTTTAAAATGCCCTTATCTACATGATTTCTTCTTTTTATTAATAGCAGCAGAAAAGCAGACAAATTTATGACCAAATTTCTGTCACACTAACAAGAATAAAACATAATATACTTTTCTATATTTAATATCGTTTTGTTGTTTCCGATGGCACTTGCCTTATGGACAAGCCCGCTGTTACGAAGACAGCGATTTTTAGCCTGTGGGGGAGCGTCTCTTGTTTCTTTTTAGTAGCACCAACTAGGGCCAAGAGTACGAATTTGGTACACACGCATCACTCATTCGCTTGCACAACCCCTTACTACAGGGGGACACATTCACACATCTCACAGGTAGAACAACCCTGCCCAAACTAGAACTCGAACTCAGGACGCCCAGATCATGGGGAAGACGCTCTACCCATATGCCAGGACGCCGGCATAGGGGGTCAACGTTTTGAAGGTGATTATTGAAATCAGTGTTGAAAAGTGTCTTAAAACTTACGCCGTCCTTTCCTGTTCGCGAAAATTTCTGTTTTTCATCGCAATAGAACAAACAACTATAAAAACTCAAACAAGTAAACATTTACAGGGCGTTTTAAATATTTAAAAGTTCTAAAATAGGAACGCTTGAAGCGTATTACGGCCAACCTGCAGAAGTTTCACTTGAACGCGCTAGACGCGTTATGGACGACGAAGAGGTTAAGAACAAAATAATACAATTAAATCAGTACAGCCTTATGTTGACATATTTTATAATTCATTTTTCGATAATTAAATGTTTTTAGATATTTATAAATTGATTTATAAGTTAAATTTTGTCAGAAACTATTACAGGTATATTAGATGTACAAATTCAGGTAAAATATGTTCTTACTCCAACGTTTTCACTCCCTTTGACGCATATCCAATTTATTCACGTCATTTCTACATCCTATCTTTATTCCAAATCCCACTTACTTCCATTTGTAACTGAATTTCAATTTTTCAAAGAGTGCCAAATCCTGCAATCACCTTCCCTTCGATACACACGTTAAAAAGAAGCATTCCAAAAATATACTTGAAAAGGGGGAATAGAAAGGAAAAAATAACCAGTGCCCTATAGGATGTGTGAAAAGAGATCATCGACTTTTTCTTTATATTTTGCGAGGGTTTTATTTATTTCTTTCTTATTTTCCCAGGCAGTCCCTGAAGAAAAAGGACACAGAAAAAGGATGAGGATTTTTGTGGAATTTCCTTTCGTTGCAGAGGGAGGTTCTTTTTCGTCCACAGTGATTGATGTGGCGGAAATTTGAGGGAAGTGGCAATTTGACTGTGTGGTGGGCTGAAGACTGCTCCCGGCTACCATAGTGGTGGTTGGAAATCTGTACCAAGTAAATCCTACCGTGTCACGTGGATGATGAATCAGTTTGATGCACTTTTCTTTTCACTCTGTACACTAAATGCCGCGAGGCTGGCAGGGAAGACTCGTGAATGTCCTGGGGCTGTCCTGTGGACCTCCTTTGGGACCCGTTGCTCATGTGACACGCGGGACTCTAATGGGATTACGCTGGGCACTCGATTAGACGGTTAGAGATTCAGCGAGGCGCGAGGTTTAATGGGATTGGATGACAGGTTTAGTTGGAACGCAAATCGATATTTTCAATCTATAATGATTGTTAGGTGAATGATTTGGAGGAGATTGCACCTGGGGTAAGGAAGTGAGGGTGACGGCATTTAATGACATGACAGCTCTTTTCATAAAGTTTGGTAATAGTTGATGAAATTTCTTAGCAGATTCCATATATTTTGACACATTTCTTCTACTGGAAAGAGAACTTTATCATATTAAATGTCTGTAATGAAGGAGAAAATGGTATTTCATTTCAACCACTTTAATCGATATAAAGTTTTCTTGATGTCCATGTTAAAGTAAATATTTTTAATTGCTTAATTTTTTCCGTATATTTGTCTTCTATCTTTTTAAACAATATTGCTGTAATATTTGGGATATTGCTTTTCGTAAGTATAATATGTAAAATTTATGTTTAGTGTTTATGTGATCATTTTTTATACTAATAATAAAGCTATACTTATAATACACTTATAATAAATTAATAATGGACTATACTTATAATAAAGCTCAGTGTGTGTGTGTGTGTGTGTGTGTGTGTGTGTGTTGACGCTCTACAGGTCAGACCATTTGACCTACAGCTACCAAATTTGGTACATGTATACCTTAGAGGTCGGGAATGTGCACCTGGAATCCCTTTTTTGAATTTTTAATTAGAATTTTAATTACTAATTAAAAACTAACTTTCCAGCCAAAAAAACTTCCATTTTCCCCAAATGAGTAAGGTTTTAGTCCCCCCCAACAGCAATGGGGCTAGGGTAAACCTTTTTCGGCCGATTATTTCAAACGATTCTGTTTATTTTCCTAATGTTTTGTGCATTTAAAATTAAACATTGTTAATTAATCGATCTTTCAGATTCATTCTGAAGTACTTTTGAAATAAAATAACACAGAATAAAGGAAATTAAAAATGTCTAATCTGTAGAGCGTTACCCCAACTGGCCTAGAAAAATTCACGCATTTGCGTTACCGTAACTGGCGTTGAAAATTCACGCATGTGCATTGCGTTCTGATTGCTGACAATATTATTAGCGGGTGATTTTTGATTTAAATTATTTTTAGGTTAGTTGCATGCTTTTGTAATTAAATTATATTTATGTTAGTTATATATTTTTTGTATATGCTTATAGTTTTAAGTACATCGTTTTTTAAGTAGTTTTTTTAAACCTGTTTTCGACCGATTATTTTAAACGATTCATTATTTTCTTAGTGTTTGATACATTTAATCGATGTTAATGAATCGATCTGTTCATGATGAGTCTGAGAAAATTTTCTTGACAAATTCTTGAGAAATTAAGAAAGATATTCTTTAGTGCCCATAAAGTTTAAACGCTCAGTGACTCTGTTATCAGTAATCATATTATAAAAAATGCTTTGTTTCAGTAAAAAAATATTTTTATATTAATTGCAGATTAATTCTTTCCACTTTAATTTAAAGCATACATTCTACGGGAGCTAACAGAAAATTAGAGAGATACATATTACTTTATGACTGAAGGCTTTTATAATATTATGTGTGAATTATATGACTCTCAAAATGTAAAGTTTTAAAATATTTTGATGAAGAATCTATTAAAGTAGGAATTGCCTACAATATTTAATTATTAAAATTTAAACAAACATTAAGATTGGTGAACCGGCTGGTCGTCAAAGGCGGCTAGTATTATATAAAACTAAAATATATACGATAAATTTCAATTTGTACGGGTAATGGGATTTTTTAGAACTCACCAAGTGAGACATCTAGGTAAAGACGACGAATGTTAGGGTAGTAAGGCTGATGGGGTGGTTGATCACTTCATTGCAGAATATGAGCTTTGGCAAAGAAGAAGAAGTAAAAGATCAATCAATTGAAAAATTCAGTCACTCCAAATATTAAAGAATATCATTATCACTCTTCCTTGGAATGGAAATTCCTTCCTTTTAATGGAAATTTCGATTTATTTATTAATCACTTGCTTCCAAGTATTTCTTTTAGTGTTTCTCCAGAATTTGTAGATGTCGTGAGGCTTTGACTTCGTCTGAATTCTTATTAAACATTCATCTGCACTCTTAATGATCATTGAAACGCATTAATCATAATTCGCTTTAATGTCAGTGTATTAATTAGATGTAGGAATAAATGGTTATGTTGTGAACAAATGGGTATTATCATTGAACCCTGTTTAAAAATAACCATAACGTTTGCTGGTACATTCATCATTAAATCCAATATAAAGCCGTTTAAACTAACGTTAAGCTTTTATATAAACGCAACAGACTGTCTCTAATCTAGTACTCTCATTTGTTCGACTCATATGTTAGAAAATATAATTTGGTGATGAGTAATTCTTTCCTATACACGATTTGTTTTTTTAATATGTTTCTACAAACACCTTAACATAATATTTTTCACCCTAACATATTATCGGTTTCTTTCCTACGTGCAGAAAAATGTGTCATTGCATAATTCAGTGATGTCTACAATCTGTGTAGTCTCTGTAATCTGAGAAGTGTCCCATCCATGCGTGACCTATTTGGTAGAGTATACTATATTGCATTTGAAGGTAAAACAACCCATTTTAAAATAGCTATAAAACTATATATTTAAGGTAATTTATAGATTTTTAAGGTTTCAATAATTTAAACAACAAATTTGAAGAAAACTGAAGCAATTTTAAACCTTTATTTCAAAATGTATAAATCAAGTTCTTTTCAGAATTTTAATACGAAGGTACATTTGATAAAATTTCCTACACCTAAACTGACTTCATTTTGGTTTGTGGATGGAAATAAATCATTGAACAAAAGAATTTTGAAGCTAACGAAATAAATAATCAAAAGAGAAGTTGAAGAGTTGGCAATTTTACTGAATCAAATTGGGGCAATTCTCTTCATACCACTATGTTCCCAGTTATCTGATCCAACTGACTTTCAACAGACATGAATTATTCCTGGAAATTTTTTAAGTTGGCATTCTATTATTGTCCTATCCTGAACGTAGCTGAGGGTGGATTCTTTATTTTTGACTTCTATATAAAGATTTGTCTAAGCCCTGAAGCACAAATTTTGGAAAAGATGGTGTCTACAAAAGACTACAGCCATAACAAAAGTGAAGATTTTCTTAGCCAATTTTCATAAAGATTGAAAATTGGTTTTTTTTTGAAGATCCTTAAAATGCAGAGTAGCATCTTATCGGAATCCAATCACGTAATTCGTTACAAAAAAATCTTTTTAGAATTCTAAATCTAAAATTAAATTGCATGTCCATTACACCAACAAGACAGTTCCTTTATTTTTTTCAAAGGCCGCGGTGGCCCGGTGGTAAGGTCTCGGCTTCGGAACCGGAGGGTTTCAGGTTCGAGTCCCGATTCCACCGAAGAACTGTCGTGTAAGGGGGTCTGTTGCACGTTAAATCCGTCCTGACCAAACGTCTTCCCGCTGGTGTGGTGTGGAGAGGGGGGTGCCAGCTCAGGTGTCGTCCTCATCATCTGACCGCGGTTCAAAATTACGAGGTCCGTCCTAAAATAGCCCAAGTGTTGCTTCAAACGGGACGTTAATATAACTAAACCTAAACCTTTATTTTTTTCTGATTTGGGACAACTATCGAAGGGAAGGAGGTTTGTCGATTTATTGATAGAAAATTTTATTTTTCCGTTTATATATTCCTTCCAATATTCTTAGAAATTTGCTAATGTGTTTTGACAACTGTGTCTCATTTGTATATGCATTCTGTTTTTTAGTTTTTTTTAAAAAAATATTCTAACGTTATTACTTGACTCTTTATTAACATTAGCTATTATTAATAATAAGATATTTAAAATTTCAATTATCATTTAACATTCAATTATTATGAAAAAAATTGATTAATTACACTGACCGTAATATATATGTGCGTTAAATAGAAGGAGGGAAAAAATGGTTGTATGTTTATGAACGAGTGAGTTTTATTATTGAACCTGATTTAAATATGGTAGAACTAAAAATAGTTCTATTCTTTATTGATTTAAAAAGAACACAGAGACTCTTTATTTTTATAAACCATGTACAAAAGCATGGGATATGTCTCTTATACTCTAAATATATCTGAATAAAATTTTAAACTTATTTCCAATTCTGAAACATTACAAATCAAATTCTGTCATTTCTGCGAAATTCTATTTCATTTAAAGCAAGATTCTAAGAAATATCTAGTTTCAAAATATCTATTTCTGGAATTTCTTCATATCTATGTAAAGGAGTAAACATCTTCAAAAATAATACGTACCAGCATTTTCACAAAAATTTCGTTTTCTAGAAAAGCGCCGAAAATTAAGATTAAAATGATAAAATGTGAGAAAATTTCTATATTATTTTGGAGAAAAGAAAATATGACATGCATACTTCATCTGAAAATAATAACTGTTTTCATTTTTTACCAAAAAAAGTCAAAAAAAATTGAAGAAATAGATATTGCAGATAAAATAAGCTATCTTTAACTTTGAAGTCTTTAAATATCCATTTCTGTAAATATCTTCGTCACACGCTGAGGAGTATAAACAACTTCAATAATATTAATACTATGTTGTCGAAGAACTTATTTTAACTAGCGTCAAAAGTTAAAATTTATTGATAAAACGATACAAAATTTCGATTTCATGATCTTTGAGAAAAACAAAATATGATGCAAATTTATTATCTGAAATCTAAAATACCTTTTTTTTAAATATGAAACAGAAGAAAGGGATGAAATGGATATCATAAAAAATACAAGATATCCTCAGATTTTAAGTATTTAACCTTTGAATCGTTTTAGTCCTATCATTAGTTTTAGTTTTTGGTTTTTATGGGTATTAATTCTTACTTTTATGTGTTCATTAAATTTTAATCTTGATGAAATTTGAATATTTTATTTTGTCGTAAAATCATTTATGTAGTTGTTTTAAAAGGAATAACACACATTTTCTTCTTGCATATTTAATACACTTTTCTCGCAACAATTATGCTTTTTTAAATCCCAATCTTTTTTTGTTTTAAGCATTTTCAATTCTTTTATTTCGGGCATAAGTCATCACTTCTTTATTTTTTTATTCAGTACTTAATATTTGTACCTCTTTTCATAGAGAAAATTGCACAATTAATAGTTCAAGTAAAACCGATTAAATCAGAAAATTTCTTAAATGTAATAAAAACTAAATTTTTTTCCTCCCGTAGCTTATTAATAAACAATGAATATAAATTCATACTTAGTTTTGTATTCATAAATGCTAAATTAAATTCACAAAACAGACATTGTTATTATAATTTTTTAGATTTCGTTTCCTTCCAGTTTATTTTAAAATTATCAAATAAAAGTCATCATGTAAAAATATAGAATACAAACTGATGCTCTGAAAATGTTGCAAAATTTTCTAAATAAACTATCAGAAAGCTTCAGGCCGACATAGAATATTTTTTCGCTTATATTTTTAAAGTAAGCATTTATTTTGATGAAAAAAAAATGTAATTCGATGAGATGCAGTTAAACATTTTAGTTTTAATCTCATATTAGAAATTGTTATGTTCTTTGATATTTAACGCTTATATTTTAAGGCATGTAAATGTTGAGGAAATCTTAAAATAGTAATGATTGGTAGTTCAATTTAAACAGAAATTGATATTTTGTGTGCTAGAAATTCTTAAAAATATCGGAAAAAATTTATTTTACTCCATTACAAATAATTTAATTCTGTCTTATAAATAATGTTTTCGATTTTGCCATGTTCTCTTTAAATTCTATTTTTATTTATTCTATTGAATTCAACAGAACTCCAAACATAATTTCTTCTTGGATAACATTCGTAAATGTTTGATGAAATTAAAAAAAAAATAATCTCACATATTTCAAATTTATATTATTAATAAAAGCGATATTTTGTGACTATCTTGCTTTGATTTAGAAAATTTATTTAAAAGAGAACTTAATAAAATACGTATGTTTTATATAAGAATTCATTTAAATAATCTTCTATAATAAATTCATTTTAAACTGTAAATTCCATTAATTCTATATTTAAACATATTGTAATTTAACATTAATTGAACCAGAAAATCTGCCAAAATGTATTCTAGAATTCTGAAACTTTTTATACGACATTTTCTTCTTCTAATCTAATTCAGGATTTGTTCAAAAGGATTTTCAAACGAAATTTAATTGAATGAAATGCAATTACGGCATTTCTTAAAACTATTTCGTAGTGAATTTAAGAATCTTTCATTTAGAATGTAATATTTTCAGAATTATCGCAACCATGTTTACAATTTCTGTGGAATTATCTTTAGAAGTAAAAAGTAATTACAGCTGAATTCTCAGACTGATATACACGTTTTCATTATATAATTGAGAATATTTCTAAATTATGCAGTGATTCATTATTTTGGGAATAAAATGATATGTGAATAAAAAGATAGGTAGAATAAACTGTTATCGATTATAAAAATGAGAAGTCGTTTGTAATTTTTTGAAGTTGAAAATTTGTTCGGGTAGGTGTTATCAGCACTACTTGTGATGCGCGCACTTTTTACTTTAGTAAAATTTTAATTCGCAGAGATTAAAATGGATCTTCGAGTTAAAAACGATTAGCAAATAAAAAAAATTATATGAATTAAAATGTTCTTTTTTCTTGTGATATATGTATATCAATGAGATGAAGTCAATAGTACCTTAGAATGTTTTAGGGGTTGACTCTTTGAGGCACAGAATTTTAAAGGAATTAAAACCCATAGTTGCAGGGAATTTTATTATTACAAAAAATGAAAAAAACAACAACATTTATTTCAATTATTTATAATTGTTATATATTATTTATTTCTATTATTATATTTCTATTTCGACTAAAAATAAGAAGACAAAAAAAACAATAACATAAGTAATAATTTTTTTAGTGAGTGGGAGAAAATGTAAAATGTTTCATCACTTCAAAATTAGTATAAAACTATAAATAACATGTTATTTTTTTAAGAAACTGTTTATTTATTCATAATAAAATCAACACATACCGTTATGAACGCATTCACTGCATCATTCAATCCGCCAGCTTTAATTAGAGAAGCTAAATTTTTGTTAGTCAGATTAATCTCATTTGATATTTTTATGAATTATTTTAGTATATTCCTTTTCTCAAAATTCTTATTTCATTTTATTAAACTTTTATGGGCTTCTAATTTTGAATTAACAATATGCAAACAATGCATCTCATTGGAAATTCTGTTTCATTTTAAATAAAACGTCTTTGGATACATCAGGTATCTAATCATCAACTTCTGTAAAGTACTTAAATGCACACTATTAGATAAACTACTTTAAAGACGACATGTGACAATATCGCGATATGTACCACGATTGGTACTCTAAGTCTCATTTCGGTACCATTCTAAAGTGCTCAGTATCAAGATTGGTACCGATTACTTTATAATGTCGTTAGCCTTCATGTTTACAGCATTTGCTTCAGAGCCAAAATTCGAATTAAGAATCGATATAATTAAGAGAATATGTCTTCCTTCCGGAAGAAAATACAACAAAATTTCTATTCTAATAGCTTTGATGTGCCGTCACCGTAATACGGATCCCGCATCTGACAATAAAATCTTTTTTTTTTAACATTATCGTATACAGGAAAGAAAGAATTTTAATCGTTAAAGAAATTTGAACTCAGGATTTTGATGAATCTTCATCTTTTAGGCTTTCTTGATTCAGGAAAACACACTCTTAGAATTATTCCAATCATTATGTCCGTGCACAAGATAACTTTAAAAAAAAAACAACAAACTCGTGCTGAATGGCTGAAGTTTAGTATATAGACTTAACACCAAATTTGTAAAATGGTATCAAATCTCGTATGAAATCCATTTCAAGGAAATCTGTCGATCTGGTTATTCGAGTACAAGCGATATCGGTAACTACAAAGTATAAAAAGATATATAAATGAATTTTGGTGCATGGATTTAAGATTTAGATTCTAATATATTTTTTGAATGAAATCTATCAAAATGTTGACGGTATGTCGATCGGTACTTTCGCATGCATGTAAACGTTATTATTCAAAACGTAATGACTTAAAAAAAATCAAATTTGAGATGTCTTTTTGTGACTACATTTGTAGTTCTATGTCGAATTTCGGTTTAGTTGGACAGAAAAAAAACCCCCACCCAAAACACATATTTGATTATAGAGCATTTGCGTATTAATCGATTGTGAAAATGCCAAATCGAATTCCAAATATCGCATATTAGATTCATGTTATATATTTCAAAACCACTGCCCTCCACCACAATTCAAGGCATTCAGGACATTTTTTGCAATATTATAATTTTATGGGAGGGATAAGACTAACATTTTTTATTAGAAAATGCAAGAACGTTTTAAAGGGACCATTCCCCTGGAATTTTTTTTTAGTTTTTAAGACCTTTGTTTTATTCTATTGCAATAAGCGTGTTGAATAGATTTGGTTCAAATAGTAATTGTTTCTATGAATTCATTTTAATTCTATTCTATGGTATTTATTTTTATTTCTATTATACAGGATTTGATTAATTTATTTGTGTAACAATTTATATCGCAGCTTTGTTCTGAGTTAATAGAATATAAAAACTATCACTCCGTTGAAATAATATTTCTCTTTAAGAAAAACACTTCTCGGATATTTACGGCATTTTCGTACCACTTAAATATAGTACTTCAACAGACACTACAGTGTAAACTATTCCAAAGATAATACGAACCAATATCGTCTGGAGCCCTTCTCGTCCCATACTAAAACTGGTTGTATTGCTTAAGAAATAAAAAAAGACAGAATGTATATTTTATTACATTCGAGAGACTGACACTTAGATATGGATCCGGCATCTGAAATAGAAATTCCATTCCTTATGATAAAGAAATTGAAGTAAGCGATGAAGCTGATGTTACAACTAACGTAAGTTCTCTTCAACAAACTTTAGTTTGAAAGTCATTGCTTTATATGTTCATCACGTGCCTTCGTTTTTGGGTTTCATGACTACTACTTCTTATTTCAATGTCTTCTATCACTTTTAATCCTGGTAAAATTTGCATATTTCTTTTTGTAGAATATCTAGCTCCTTTCAATAAATATTTTAGAGGGTGTAAGAGATAAGAATCAAACAGTATTTTCTCATGCATGCATGATGAACTGTTTCTGTAAAAGCTGTGCTTTTTTTTAAGTAATATTCGCTTCTTTTATCTTAAACCAATTCTAAATTTCTTTAATTTTTTATTTTAATTTGTATTATGTCCCAATGAAGTTTGGAAATATTTGTAATATGTATCTGAAAGAAAAGTATTCAATCACCGAAGTCTTAAGTGCTTCAAAGGTTATGAAAGTGGAATATGATTTAGATATAAAAGAGTTATACGCTTTTTAGATACATAATTTATCAATATAATGCGAATGAAATATTTTTATTCAATTTGCATTTGACTAGTTAATTTTCTTTACTCTATCGATACTGAAAAGCCCCAAACACCCTTTCAACGAAACTACGATAGACGTCCAATGTTCTTGACTATGTGAAATTTCCTTCACCTCCGTTAAGCGTGGTTGATTGAATATCCGAGGTAGAGAGACTTTCAACCAGATGGAATGAAGAAGCATGAAGGTTTACTGAAATTTAAATAAAAGATGTCTGCGCGTACAGTCGTCTAATGGCCATTAGCTAACCAGTGGCATCCTATTTTAAGTAAGCCCCTTAAAAACAATATTTGTCATTGCGGGCTTTGAAAAGAGTAGATAATTTTTCTGATCTTTGGAAAAAATCTCGTGTATTCCAGTATTCTGAAATACCTTAACTCGAATTATTTTAAAATTAAATATTTGGAAAAATGAGAATTAATGAGGGTTGTAATATTATGTGCAATGCAATCTTTTACTTCTCTTCACATTCTTTAATAAATTATTATAAACAAAAAACAAGAAATGTTTGAATAACAATTTTAACATGTCTTACGGTTGTCAAAATAACACAGTATAGAAACCAAAAAATTAAATATGACATAAAATTTAAATTTTTTCCATTTATTTTTTTCTTTGTGAAAAATATATATCAACCGCCGTGACGAAATTCGTAATTAGCTATTTTTAGCAACATCATTATATTGCCTCATTTATATTCTTGTTATGCATATTAATTGTCCATAAGAAAAATTTACTGATATTTTCTGATGCTTTAGATAATATTTAGTCTTCTGATATGAATGTTACTTATTTTAGATTAGTCTATAAATTATCTATTCTTTTTTTAATATCCACAATAGAAAAAAATGGATGATTCGATATCATCGATTAGATTAGGTTGATGATCGATGAATCGGGATTTCAATAAATATCATTGAAATTTAACAAACAAATTATTTTCTTCTGAGATAAGTATTGAATTATTTATTAACAGTATTTCAATAATGGCAGCAGGATCAACGTAGATATCCACGCTCGCAAAAATAAGTCAGCATCAATTTAATACTGCGATTGTACAGATGTCTCAAAAATTAATAATTGGAAATCCATCACTAAAAATAATTTAATTAAAATAGTTTGAATCGATCAAAAAATATTGCACAGTTTTGGAAATTCCTTCAACTTTATTTCAGTATAAAATTCATTTCCGCTATAAAAGATTTCAAATATTATTTGTTCGGATGCAACAGTTATTTTATTTTATTTTTAATCCGGAATAGAAAATCTTAAATTTAAATGATATTTATTAAAAAAAGTTTCTTTTTATAAAAAAATATGAAAGTGAATGTATACTTTCATGAGTCAATGATTTGAGATAAAACTTCGTACTGAATTTACACATAAGTAATTTTACCATTTCTCTTGGATAAATGATCTTGTAAAAAATTCTCTAAATACGAATTTAAAGTAAGATATGCATAATTATAAGTAGATAAGTGTTTTCTACTTCGGGAACATCAGCATTTTTCGTCTTATGATGCCATTATTTTTGATTCATTTAATTTTACCTGCTATTCTGTATATAAAACAAATCTTGTATATATATATATATTTATAGAAAATATGAAAGGGAGTTTATACTTTTAAGAATTTATGATTTGAGATGAAACTTCGCATTGAATTTACACATAAGTAATTTTACTATACTCTTGGAAAAGTAATATTGTTAAAAATTCTCTAAATGCGTATTTAAAGTAGTATATGAATAATTATAAGCAAGTAAGTTTTTTTTCTATTTCGGGAATAGCAGCATTTTTCGTCTATTGGTTACATTCTTTTTAATTCATTTCATTTTTCCTGTTATTCTGCATATAAATCAAACTCCAGAATTTCAAACATTTATGGTATTAAATTATAAAAATCAAAAAGAAAAAATTGAGAATTCTTTTGATTACGGATTAAAAGGGTTTAAACTTAAAAGTTTTAATCGGACAGAATATTTGCTGATTCAATGAATATGTAGTCTTTCTTTTTTTACAAAATGCAAATACATTTCTTTGAGAATGCAGAATTCTATAGTTTTTCTTCTTCTTTGCGCCGAACTCTTTACAAAAGAATTGTCAGAGCAGAAAGCGAATATTGTGTTAAAAATTATGAATATAAAAATATTACATATGTTATCAGAATAATTGAGATTAGAAATGAAGAAAAATCAGTAAAAATAATTTTTACGAATTAAAATCGCTTGCATTTATTATCCACAAATCTAGATGGATATGAAATTATTCGATATTTTTTTCTAACTTTATTCATTCATAAATCAAAAAGTAAAAATTTTTATTCTAAGTGTCTACGTCTAAATCTTATTCTTCTGAAGTTTAGAAAGGTAGAATTAGTTTTAAAATATCTTTAATTATCTTTTTCGAAGAATATATTAATTCTTTAAAATACATTCTAAGTAAGCTTTTTTGCATAAGAAAGAGAAAATGAACCTGGCAACTTCCGTTTAAAGGAATGCTATTTCTCCAGCTACTATGTCTTTTCGTCGCATTTTCATTCTTAGCTGGGTGAATGCTGAAAATTGGGGGAAAAAAACTAACAATAGAAAAATCATGCTGTTTAAAACAATGCACGCTGCTCGGCTAGTTAAATAAATATTTTGCAATTTAAACACACTGCCGCTACTAGACTTTTTTATTCTAATGAATTCTAATGTCAAAATAAAAATTCCAGAATAATAGCCAACGGCTCGAAGCACAGATAAAATAGCCATTTTTTCCCGCGCAAATGAGTCACTTTAAAGAAGAAGGGTATCGGAGCTTAAAATCTAAACGACAGTAAAAAGAAATTTAAGACAGAACATTGTTTTAATGTCGCTGTTTGGCCGATAAATTTCTGGGCTTGTTGTCTTCTGTGAAAACTTCGCAGTAATTCACTTTTATTTTGCTCAGCGAGACAGTTATGAAGAATTTGGATTGATTTATAGTGAAATAGAAAGCTCTGAAGCGGCTCTTTTTGCGTATTTGCATAATTTCTCGGCAGCTGCAGCTTTTTTTTTTTTTGCAGATTCATTTTTCATTTGCTTATTTTTCCTTTCGGTGGGTTAAAAAGAACAAGTCAAGAAAGTGGCGTTCCACCCAGCAAAGACCATCTTGAAGTTCGTTATTCAAAAGCTTAGAAGGAGCAAACGCTTCAACTCCATGATAAACTTCATTTTTAATGAGTTCTTAAGTAATTAACTAAGTTTTAACGAGAAAAGTTATTGAGTTCATTCTAAATGAATCGAAGAACGTCACAATGGGAACTTTTTCCAAGGTCTTTTATTCTTGGAATCTTTTTCTTGGGCAATCATACACAACCTCGGTTTGCTCCAACGACGACGGATGTTTGTAAAACAATCGAATGCATTTCGAACCCTTCTCTTTATTCAAACAAATTAAAAGCTTGTGCGGGGGTGGAGGGGTGCAGCACACTTCATTTTATGATGGAGTAGCGACAGAGAAAGACAGAATTAATGAGGCATATATTTCCTCTTTAGCAATTGGACATTAAGTCGGTTATAATGTAGTTAGACGATACTTATTACTCGATTTATTCTCTTTCGCCTGAAATCGTCTGAAAAAAAAAGAAAGTTATTTTCAAACTTTTCCAGGAAGTTCTTCTTTGGAAATCCAAACAACCGTTGGAAGTCAGGAATAAATTTGATGGCTGGCATAAGAATTTCTTCGCTTATGAATGAGTTTGAAAGCAATGGAAGTTGTTTTCTTTGGATCCCTTTTTTAGGGAGTATGTAATTATCTATGAAATATATTACCTGTAAAGAAGTTTTTTGTTAAAACTTTATTTGCAGCTGTGTCTTGTTTCATTCAAGAATTTTTATTTAAGAATCGTAGTCTTCGATTCTTAAAATTTGAACCTGATTGACGAAAGTTTTTGAAAGCTGTTTGTGAATTACTTTTAGGTGAAAAATGTATGTCACTTTAACTATTATAAAATATCTTATTTTCCACTTTAATGAAAGGAATAATATTTGTGAAATAGTTAAAATATTAAGTTTTAGTATAAAACTTATTTTTTCTTTATAAGGAAGCCTTGCTTACAGCGATTCAGTCCACTGATTTACCTAATGAATGTTTTATAAGATACTTTTTACCATTAAATTTATCTTGAAATAATAGATGGCTTCCTTTTAATGGTAAGTAGAACTATTAATAATAAAGGGCATATGCATCTAGGCGTTCTATTATAGAGAAGCCATTTGACTTAGAATTATCAAATTTTCCATAATATACTTCTAAGTGCGGGACAATGTAGCTCAAAGAGCTTTTAGTAAAATTTAAATCAATGTTGATGTCTATGTTAAATTGTTTATGTTTGCAATATTATGATTTTTTTTATTTAATCTTCTTAATGTCTGAATGGGTTCTTTTATAAAACCGTTGGAAAGCTATACTGATTTTTATATTTGAATTTACGTATGTTTTAATGCTATTTTCATCTTAAGATGATATTTTCTCAAAATCTATTGTTTGATAGAATTTTCTTACAAAAACCTCATGAATTAAAATCGAATGCATGAATTAAAACTAATGGTACGATTATTTAAATTTGATATAATAATTTCTCAATATTTTCAGCAGGTCTTGAACTGGTGAATAATTAATATATTCATTTAAAGATATTTTATAGTTGTTTTAATGCTTCATAATGTGAAAAAAAATTAGTGGTATTTATTAGTTGAGATCTAATACTTAATGAGTGAATTGGAATTCAGCTTACTTTTTAATTCAGGAACTAGATATTATATTTCTTAAGGTATATTTTAAAGATTTGGAACAAGTCATTTGATAAACCTGTAAACAAGAATTTTTCTTTACAACTCTATTTAACAAAAAAAAAAATTAGTTTTATTAAAACATTTTTCCAGTCAATTTCTGTGTTTTGGTTTCATATATGTTTTCTCAATATTTTTATGCAAATATTCAGATATATAACAACTGCTGAAAGCTTTGCAAACAATAAATCCCGAATGTGGACAAATGCCTTAATAAAAAATAGAACAAATTTTGAGTTTTTTTTCGGCGTTAACACTAAATAATATTAGTGCACAAAACTGAATTTTCATTATTTTGAAATACAAAAAAAGGAGTATTTTTAATGATGCCAATAAGATTTAGATTTCGACATACTTTTAATATATTTTTGCATAATTTGCAGTAGTAAACTTCGCTTTTTTATAATGAAAATCAAAGCATTTCTATTGTTGCATCAAATGTTTAATCACGTGATTTTCATTCATTTTTTAAGAGCTAAGAAAGTCATTTCTCGCTAAATATATGCAAACTGCACGAGCGAAAGCAGAAATATTTTATAGACGACGTATATTTAGAAATATCAGATGAATGAAATATGTTATAGATTGCTCATACATTTCAGATTTTAATGCAGCTAAGATGTCATGGGAATTGCCTCCATTAAGAAGGTTATTGACGCAATAAATATAACAGTGTAAAACTATTAATATTACCTTGGTATACTATCTATCGCAATATGATACTATGGTGACTGATTCCCTCACAAAAATTATTGGCGGAATTATGAGGTTCAACTTATGAATAAAGGATTCAATTGAAAATAAACATAATCAATATCCCTCACGCACTGCCTGGTTGCCAAACAATGGCAAACAATGATTTGAACAAACTACGCGAAAAATTTCTTCAAAGTATCTTTATACTTCTATTATTACATAAATTCTGATTTTACATCACTGGATTTGCATTTTTCTAATTATGAATTGGATAAAACTTTTTACTATTTTTCGTATATGAATTCTAAATATTAAAATAATTAACATTTATAGCAAAAGAAAAGAAAATCAACCGAATTTTTCTAACAATAATATCTATCTTTTGTCTGAAAGCTGCTTTAATTATAGTCTTTCGCTTTTTTAATTAGCATATAATTATATATCATTGCTTTCACTTGATTGTCACTATCCATTTTTTTCATTTTCAAATAATATTCAAAACTTATGTAAAAAAATTACTCTATTTACTTTCAAATAATGTAACAAAGCTAATGCAAAAATTTCCTTTTAACGTCACTTTTTAAATTAATTGATTTGATTTTAATGAAATTAAAATCAAATCTTATAATCTGTTATATTCTGTTGAATATATACATCTTCATTAAACATAGATCAGATAAGTGAGACATACTCATTGAGTCTATTAGAAAAACATTAAGAATTGATTTTTTTTCAATAATAAGATGCTTATAGATTGCTGAAAAAATAATGGGCAATGTTCGATTTATTTAATATTGTGGCTATTTATGCAGGATGTTTATTTTTCTTTATCTCTCCGAGATTTAAATGTTGAAAATGGATGTTCAAGTAGTGAAGACCATCAACTGACAAATTTTGAAATCATTCTTACGTGAACGACATTTGATGGGATTTCATTTGAGAAGGAATTGAAAACTTATGCCACACCTTATCAAATGTTTAAATAATGGAGATGGGGAAAAATTCTGTATGGAACTATATTACACAAATAAAATATGATGGGAATTTCACGATAAGCAGTGAAATTAACTTTTTAATTTTGAATATTATAAATATCCAAGGGAAATATGAGGTTCATATGATATCAATTGTCGAACATTGAAAGTGAATTAATCTTGTGGAACAGTTTGGAATCATTCGACCGGAAAGAATAAAAGGCAGTAACGAAAATTCTTTATTTATCAATTTTTTATTCCATTTTGACATTATAAAACCTTTGCTTGATTAAATAGCTATATTTATTTATTGAATTAACGCCTTTTTTGAATCTGGATGAGAATCACTGATGGACGGATCTTGAAAGTTTCAATTTCCTTGGTAAATAAATAATTAAATAATGTCAGATTCTGTTTGATTATACTGATACCAGGATCATGCCATTCTATGTGGAATGAAATTGCGATACGCTAATTGAATTAGAGAAGAGTCAGTTTGAATATGAATCTCTTTCGGTCTATCCACATAGATTGGAAGTCATCAATGATAAATTTTACAAAGCTCAGAAATAACAGCATTATACTTTTCTATAGAGTCTTCGTATATTGAATAAATTCAAGTATATGAAGAGAGTTTGATAAACCCTTTGCAAAAAATTATAAAGAAATAATCTTTAATTTACTATCCAAGCCGAGAAGATACAATATGATTCAATATATGCATCAAGATATAATATGATTCAGTATATGCATCCAGATACAATATGATTTAATATATGCATCATAATAGTCATTTTTGACCTGATAAATGGTTTCTGACACTTACTCAGTAGGAGTTTTCTGCCGCTTAGTGGTATGCTAAATTATTTTCTATAGCTTACGAATGAGTACAGCTCAGCAGCAAGTTGGCTTCTGTCACTTACCAGTACGTACAATCCAATGGATAGTTAGTTTTTATTGCTTAGTGATATACTAAGCAGTTTTTTATCATTTACCAGTAAATACAATTCAGCGGTAAGTTGGTTTTTTTTTATTTCTTAACGATGTGGTAGGTTGATTATTGCCACTTACCAATGAGTATAACTCAATTGTTACTCTACCATCAAAAACAATTGCAAATCTTTCTCTTTCACACCGTATCAAAAAGCCCAAAAGTTCAATGAATAGTTTACAAGAATACGTCCACTCTTTCACTTTCCAAATTATTGCTTAGTGATATACTAAGCAGTTTTTTATCATTTACCAGTAAATAAAATTCAGTGGTAAGTTGTTTTTTTTATTTCTTAATGATGTGGTAGGTTGATTATTGCCACTTACCAATGAGTATGACTCAATTGTTACTCTACCATCAAAAATAATTGCAAATCTTTCTCTTTAACACCGTATCAAAAAGCCCGAAAGTTCAATGAATAGTTTACAAGAATACGTCCACTCTTGCACTTTCCAAATTAAACTTTTCGTGCTTTTTGAAAAAGAAGAATGCTTTTGAAACTAAATGCAGATTTGTGAATTCTTTTTTAACATAAAACGTTCAAATCTGTGCTACCAAAGTGTGCATCTCCATGCCCGGTAGAATTTTGACTGGCCATATTATATATAGTGTTCATAGATTAAGTAATTTATTTGACAATTCAAATCAAAATAAATGTCCAGAAATTATTTTAAATTGTCAATAAAAGATGAACATCAATTCTTAATTGCTCAATCTAAAAAAATGTTTTTTTTTCTTACTTGAATAAAATTGAAGTAACCATGTATAAAAATAAAAGCTCGTGTCAGAAATGATTGAAAAATTGATTTCAATATTAAAAAGCTAAAGAAATGAAAAAAATAAAAAACCTCTAAAAATCGATTAAATTATTAGAACACAATACATAATAGGAATTATTATTTGATTTTATTTTAAAATACGGGAATCAAAATTTCAACAGAGAGTGAAAATGGAAATTTAAGAATTTAATATAATTTATGAAAACATGAAAAATATTTTAAAAAATCAATAAAAAAAACCCCTAAAAGTTAATGACTCTGGCCATCATACAAGGAGCATAATATTCATTTCCCTTTAACAAACAAAGGAACCTACAAATTTTAACATTATATCTGCTATCCATCCGCAAGAAAAAATTCTTAACAAAGTGTTTTAAAAAATCCATAAATAAATAACGATATTTTATTCACTATTTTGATATTTAATAAATGAAAAAAAATCCTGCATTTTTTTTCTTAACAAAGGAAAACTGTCAAAACAGAACAGACATTATTTATTATCAGTGTAACATTGACGCAAATATTAAATTGTCCAACAAAACGAGTAAGAAAAAAAAAGCTATCATCTCTTCCACCCGATGTTTAAAGATCCAAATTTATTTAAAATAGGATGCATATATCACGTTGCGTAGAGGTTAAAAACAAAACAAACATGTGTAGCATTAATTATTGAAAGTTTTATTAAAAGCCCGGAACAGTCCTGTGCTCCCTTGAGAGGCGTTAGTGGATTTTTAATAGAAAAAGCTCATACGAAGCTTTGAGATTAATGTCGCTACGTTCACTGTAATCAGAAAATGTTCATTTATCACATTTCTAGTGGGACGAAGAAAAAGAAAAAAAAAAAGAAAAAAAAAGAAAAAGAAAAAAGGAAAAGAGAAAAAGTGAGGGTCAGAAGAATAAAACGGTCTTATTTTCACGGAGTGGAAAGTTCGCTTTTTATTGCTTCAAAAGTTAGTATCTAATGTTTTCTTTCCAAAGAAGAGGAACGATTTCTTATCGAAATTTTTCTGACATTCGATTCAAAAAACTTTTTTTTTGTCGACTTTTTTTAAGAACAGAAAATATGTTTCACGGTAAAAAACACTTCACAGTTATATAAAAGCCATAATGATTATTTTTCGATATGTCTTCTATGGCATAGTAATTGCCCTTTTTTTTTTGAAATATTCCGGCTTTTACGAGAAATTGGAATTGTTGTTTTTGTTCTACATTTTTAGGAATAAAGTTTCATTTGAATTCTCAAGCAGAAATTAAATTCTCTTCGGGAATTCTAGCTAAATGGTTTTTAAGACGTTTTCTTCGTGTAATTTCTGATAAAAATGATTGCATTTTCATTTTCAAGTATACTAAAGCAAAGTTTGTTATTCCAAGAAGCATATTTTGAGTTATACCGTAAATATATATTTTTATTTAAATAACCCATATTTTATTAAAACAAATCTAACAAAAAGTTAATATCTCCTGGTTCAATGGAGCTTTTATACCTATATATGGATTTATTATTCAAAAATATTTTCTCTAATGAAGTTATTTTTATAATACTTTTCGTGTATGTACATAAGTAATTGATGAGTATGTCGTGAATAGCTTATAAGCCAGTTAACAGCTACGCTGCACTAGCAATTGCTTTTGTATTGTGGTAATGTTACTGGGCAGCGAACCACACGGTTCCAGGTTCTATTCTCGCTCATACCATTCCGCTACATTGGTGACCCGGACGTTATTGGGAGTGCGAGTAGCTCATTAGTTATTTTAAGGCATTTATTCCCTAAAATTGATAATGAAAGACTTCTTATCCACTAATAAATAACGTTGACATCTTACAGTCACTTTTTATTTACTTTCTTAGCAACATTAAAAGAAAAATTGAATTCAATAGCCTTAGTTAAAATTTTTGATAAGTTTTTTAATAGTTTCTTTTTTTTGTAAAATAATATCTTTCAATTATTTTTAATATTAAATGAATGAATGTGTATGAAATAATTGAATCTATGCACTAAAAAAATATTTTGAAACAAAATTTTAATTTTTTAAAAATATTGAAATATTCTAGAAAGTATTAAACAGATTTTCAAGCATTGTGACATCGGATTATGTACAGATTTGCATATATAATGTACCATTTGCATTCCATATGCAAATATTGATGTTTGTTAGGAAACTAAAAATACAAAAAAATTATATATTTTTTTCTGTTGTCAAATTAGTATATAAAATATATTTTCATTCTTATTGCATTTTTCATTTTGGTCATTGAAAACAAAACGTTTAGAGTAAAAAAAAAAAGTCCTGTAAAATGTAAAAAATAATTTAGTTTCAACAAAACAATATTAGTTTTTTTAATCCAGTTGCTTATCAATTTCGATGATATTAAGTTAGAATGTGTTGTCTATTTGTGTGACAGTTTCTTGTATTTCAACCAACTATAATTTAAGAATTTACTATGTATTAAAATCCGATTTCACATAATTTTATCTCACTTAATTGGTTTCCTGTTTTTGAAAATCGAATTTTGTGTTTTCTTTCTCTTTTTCAGTTAAATAGAATCTTTAAATATTGGATATTTGTATTTTTTTTCTTCCAAAATATGTTTATTTGTCATTTTAATACCTTAATTATTGATTTATCTATAAATTTAATTAAATTTTGATCCACCTAAGAGTGGTGCCATCTAGTATTAACTTCATATTTCCTTGATATTTATAATCATTCATTAAAAAATATTGACCAAAAAATATTTGAAAAAGAATTTTTTCTCTTTATTAATGACAATATGTTTTTAATGCTGTTTCTATTAAATTTATTGGCTGCCTTTGGTGATTACCCTGATCACTCATATTACTGACTTATTATGGAGTAAAAGCGATCAGTATGGAAATATTGAAAAAAAATCAAAGTGTGATTTGATACGACTGAAAGACATCAATTCAATTGAATTATTCTACTGGAATGTGTTCCGATGCAAATTGAAATATGTATATACATCGAAATAAAAGCAGAAAGATATTGTCCAAAAAAGGCAATTTTTTAATATTAATTTTGATTCCAGCAAAAGCATGCAATTGGGTGTTTTGGTGAAAGAATTTGAATAGCACCATGACATTACTACAGACTGAAACAAAAGCAATGTTTTTTTTTTAAATATTAAAAATAAAGAAAATAATTCACTAAAATTAAATCGACGTTATTGAAACGATAATTATTGAATTTTTAAATGATCTAAAAACTATCCTTGTGAGGTTATAGTTTTGGAAGATATGAACATTAATTTCTATAGGCATGTCAAAGTGATTTGACTTGCAGGAGATTAAACCTATATTCCAACTCGATTAAAATTTGATACTTGTTTCTAACACCTTGATTTATTTTATACGTTTTATCCTCTGATTGAATGGAATTTATATCCCACACCCAATAATTTATAATAATATTTTGTAGCTCAATTAATTAGTTAAGCGAGATTTTAAATTGGATGTGGCTGTAAAAGCGTTCAATAGAACAATGCAAGACATTTGTTTGACGCTTTGTTTACCTTTGATTGTTGCCGTCAGTAAGTAATAAGTGCGATTTCTGTGCCATATACGTTAGCGTTTTACGCATATATATATTATTTGAAATGTGAATATATATTAAGATACAGTTTTTTTGAAGAGCCATATATATATGTATCAATAAATATGATCAATCTGAAGATTATGTATAATTACCGGTGAGTTTTCCTAAGTCACTAATGAATTAGCTTGTAATTATGAATAGCTTGTAATTATGAATAATCATCAGCTATTCATAATCAACAGTTTACTACATTTCTCGTAACATATACATTAATTACCCTGACAATAAGGTAATGCTCTTTTATTTGTAACACATATAAATATAATAAATCCATCTGCAAATATAAAATATTATTATGTATTAAATCTGAATTTTACCTCACTATTTTAGAGACTTCGAAAAAAATATAGATTGAAGTATTTAATGAATACAATTTAAAATTTAAATGGAAAAGATGGAAATTTGCTTACATTAATCCATTATAAAATTTAAATAATATCTTGTTTCTTTGCCTTGAAAATGAAAAATATTTTACATTAATAAGAATTAAAGTTTTCAAGGCTTAAGAAACAGTTCATCAAAACTTCGACCAAACATTGTTACCAATTTTTGTAATTTAACTCTTTAATTACCATGGTTATATTGATGTTTACTAAAATAAATTCATTCACATTTTTGTATAAACGTTTTAAACAATTTATCAATCAATGTATAAAATACATTCGATATCAATAGTATTATATATGGTACAGGCTATTTCTTTACATATATGATGTACTTCTAAATTATTTCTAATAGAATATTTCTTTTACAAGTTTCTTATAGATAATTCACTAATACATTTCTCATTGTCGTTTCATTTTGGTAATGAAGCTTAGAAAACTCTAAAATTAAAAGATAATTTGAGTTTAAACATTTACCCAATATCTGAAATTTAAGAAAAATCTTAGTAAAGTTTGCGCACATCATAATTAAAATCTCAATTTTGCTTCATTACTTCAAATGTAAAAATTATCTTTCCATCATCTAAGTTAAACACAGAAAATCACACAGGCGTCTCAGCTTAATGCAAAACTGAAGAAGAAAATCCTCCATCTCTTCTCTCAGAAAACAAGAACTTTTTAAGTAAAAATCTTAATATAACCTTTACTCGAAGCAAAACAAGTAAAATGAATTTTAAATTATTCCGTGCAGCTACAGGTTCGCTCTCTCCCTCTCCCTATTTCCCACCCACCTTTCCATTTTAGCTCGCAAAAAAAAAAAAAAAAGTGAATAAAAACTCGTTACTCAGAAAGTGGATGTGTGTGCTTACGCAAAATATTCAGATGAAGGCGGCGTTAAGCAAGAAATGATGATCCTATCTCTTCCTAGTAATGCGCCAGGTAACGAGCTATTGCTGTAAAAATGAAACAGAAAAGCATATCTTCTGCTTGGTAATAAGAAGTCGTTCGGCCGGTAAGTTGCTGCTCTCATTATTCGGAAACCCACCATTTATTTCTGCCAATATTGTATCCGAATTTCCGACTTCAAGGTTCGGAATGATGCCGTTACATTTTATTGGGGGGGGGGGGGTTGTTTCGTGTATGGTAATGGTGGGCCTCACGAAGTTGCTATGACTGTATTTTATATGACGTCTCTGGGACAGAAATGAATGCTTTTAAAAATAAGAGGGGGTTTTTAGACATTAGCAGCAAGTAGGAACAAAGGAAAATTGCTTTTGAGTATCTAAAGAACCGGTTAAGGTTTTGAAGGACTTAATGGTGCTGTGTAAATGCCGGGTCTTCTTCTTTAAAACTAGAACTACCGCTTAAAATATATATAAGTTTGTTTCATCACAACAGTCAATTTGGTGGTTTTTGATCATCACGACTTTCATTGTAGCTTTTGGCTTACTTTATGTAAATTAAAGAATATAATGCCGGCGTCTTTGCATAGGGGTAGCGCATCTTTCCCGTGATCTGGGCGTCCTGGGTTCGAGCATGGTTGTTCTTCATCTGTGTTCTATCTGTGAAGTGTGTGAATGTGCCCACCTGTAAAAAGGGGTTGTGCAAGCGAATGTGTGAGTTTCATCTTCATATGAGCTAGAAGTCAGACATCTGCCCTCAGGTGATCAGGGGTCTTTACCCTCAGAAGCTACCGCACCCTCTTTCCGTGGTAACGCGGACACGACGTCATCAAAATAACATAATTTAACAAAAAAACAACATTTAATATAGTAATTCATTAATTATTAATTAAAAAACCTAACCCGAGAATTTGTATTTGCATATATAAAATATCGAGCTTGAGCTTTTCGTTCTAAATTGAATCATGATCAGAATAAAATGGATACCATTATAACGGCTTCGAAACACTTCGGATTATCCAATAGAATTTCATATGAAAAATGTAATTCAAATTTTCCCAAGAAATAGCTAAAAGCGATGTTTAAATGAACGTAAATATGTATTGATGTCTGTCATTGAATAGATGGTGTTTAAAATATTATAAACTTTAAAATTGCTAAAACCGTCTTTTTGACGGGTCTTGGTATAAATAGGTATAGGTCATACTGATTATGGAAGTTAAATGGTTGAATGAAGATCGAATAGAAATATGTAATTGTTCTTATATTTCATTAAAAGTCGTCATAAAATAACATAACAATACATAAATTATATCTCAATTTTTAAGCATGAAATTTGAAAACCGTCAAAATGACAGTCTTTGTAGTTCTAGTGTTAAAATTTGAATCTTATCATTGCAGTTTCTAGCACAGCACTGTATTAAGTACTCAAAAACAAAGTAGCATTAAGCATTATAGCATGTCATCATGATACTATACAAAAAAGTGGGGTTTTTTTGTATTAATATACTGAATCTATTTTTAAAAAAAATATTTTGCAACTAAATTAAATATTAAACCCTGTCTTGATTAAAACAAATTTTTAAGCATGAAATTTGAAAACCGTCAAAATGACAGTCTTTGTATTTCTAGTGTTAAAATTTGAATCTTATCATTGTAGTTTCCAGCACAGCACCATATTAAGTACTCAAAAACAAAGCAGCATTAGGCTTTATAGCATGTCATCATGATACAATACAAAAAAGTGTTTTTTTTGTATTAATATACTGAATCTATTTTTTAAAAAAATATTTTGCAACTAAATTAAATATTAAATCCTGTCTTGATTAAAACAGACGAGTGCAAGAAATTTTAAACTGTTTTGATTCAAGATTATTGGAATGTTTATACACTTTCTGACGAACATTATGTACTGAATACTACAGATGTATAAGACTCTTAGGACGAGTTTGTTCACAGTTTTGTTTTGATTAAGTAATTTTATTATTACATGAAAATGTATATTTATATTATTTCCCCTCATAATTTCAACCATTATTAACATTTTTCATCATATGCACCATTTTTTAAAAAAAGTTCTTCAAGGAAATTTGGAAAGAAAGGTAACTTTAAAAACTGAAATTTTAAATATAAAAAGTAAAATTAAAGA
Source organism: Argiope aurantia (assembly GCA_026543865.1). Taxonomy (NCBI): domain Eukaryota; kingdom Metazoa; phylum Arthropoda; class Arachnida; order Araneae; family Araneidae; genus Argiope; species Argiope aurantia. Next base: position 276,279 of record JAPMOR010119832.1, read on the forward strand.
GGCATTTAAATAAGTATTATTAAATTGTTACAGAATTGAATTATTGAGTTCATGATAGGAAAGTTTTCTTTAAAATTTAAAAATGCATGCAGAAATATAGTGTTTCGTGTTATTTCAAAGAGAATCGGTGCTTTACAAGATAGTTTCCCAAGTTGCACAATGTTACCTTAAAGTATCTGAAGACACTGTATAATAACCACACTATCGTATCATATTGGACAATACTGTGTCATATTGAGCGATTTGAGGTATTGTTTATTATAAGGATGTTGTCTATTTTCATCTAATTAAAATGGGCATGTTCTATAACATTTGCTTTTTCAACAAAGTGAAGAGTGTCTGCTTGGGAGATTGTAAAGAGAAGGGGCATTGCAAAATATTCTATCCACTAATTTCACAACTGAAAAATTGGAAATTTGATTTCATAAATCGATAACTCACGAAAAACATTGATACAAGTACCTCGATAAGAATAATTATATCGATTTATAAAAAAAATCTGAAAGTTGCAATAGAAAATTTTAATAAAATGAATGTGAAAAAATGGGTGTGAATGGAATCATGAATTAAAATCTAAACGAGACAAACATCGTCTGTTCCAACGGTGAAAATGTTTTTAAAAAGTAAGAAATAAAAAAGGAAAAGAAAGGAAAAGAAACTTTTTAACACAATTTCAGCACTTAGAATACTTGAGTTGCCAACACCCTGAATTCGAAATCTCTTTATTGTATTTGAAAACTAAATTTTCAGTAATAAAGTAAACCAAAGAATCAGTTCCTCAGTTCCAATCACTGCTTTGTATTTGCCAAGTTTTATTGCATATGAAATCTCAGGGCCTCTATATATGTCATTGTTGGTTACATCTGGCATACATCTTAGAAGAGTTTCAAGATATATCTCACAATTTTTATTTTACAATGCATTCTGAAGGAAGAAAAACATGACATAGTTCCCCAGCCTCACATTTCAGCAAGTTTTATTTCATACAAGAACTTATCGTACCTGGATCTATCATCAACGGTCGCAAAGGAAATTTTGACACAACCTCTAATGTCAAAAATTGGGCCAATTTCTCAAATTTTAATGCCAATTATTGCTCTATCTTTCTAAGTACCAATAACAATAGGTTCTCTACGTTTATCGTGCAAATAAAGTTTAAAATACCGATGGAACGTAGTTAATCAATCTTAATCCAAGAATAAAACTATTATTCAAAGACGACTTGGAAAATATTAAATTTAAGTTTGATTTGACATTTCCATCTTCAAAAATTCAGCCTGCGATATATAAAGATGATATTCACAACTTTTTACAGACATTTTTGAATTATTTAGTGAGTAACCAATCATTGTAGCCGTTTACAACATTAGAAAGTTAATTTGACATTATAATATTAAAAAAAACAGCATTTAACCTTTATGGCACTTACATCATTGCAATTTTTAGTGTTCAAATCTAATGCTTACAACATTATTTACTTCAATAAGAACTCAAATCAGAATTTTTCTATTAAAAATTGTACTATAAATGATTCTGACCACAGAGACTCGCTGAAGGTGCTTTTTGCAATCGTTGATTTAACATGATTCTGCACCTTTCAAATCTGTAATTAAGGAATTTTACATTCGGTTTTTCAATGTTTTAGTTCAGTGATACTACATTTATAAGTTTCAATTTACAATAAAATATTTCAATGTTTAATTAACAAACAGTTTCTGAATTTTAATTTAACTTTGACTCCCTACGAGAAAGGCGAGATTGAAATAAATTGCAAAAAAGTTATTCATGAGGTTAAAAAATAATTATAATGATGAATTCTAAAAAACAGCGTTCATAATTAAAAATCTAAATTTCAAATTAGCCTATTGATGGGAAAAATTATCCAAAATTTACAAAATAGTGAGAGGTACTGCATGAAGGGATGGGAAATTTGTTTCAGCAGAAAAGGACTGTCACCACCAAAGAATGTTTTATCAAGACATTAATAGGACATTCTGGTTATTTAGCCATTTTTATAAATTTTAAATACTGTTGCAATATACGCGAATTGGGAATACAATTGGGAACACAATTTGTATCATTTTAGATACTTTCAAAATGTGGGCAATTTATAAAGCATTTTGCTGTTGTTACAATTTTAACATACTTGTAGAGTTTCCACAATTTTTATTGTGACAAAACAAGCTGCAACAAACAAGAAATATCGAAAAATTACAGCACAACATATTCCACATATTGTACGGCATTTCAGATACCATGTGAAATGGTAATATGGTATGCTATGTAATTATTCGAAGTGTATGCGTGGAAATGCTCAATACAGGGGGATTCTGATTTTAAGCTCAGATAGAACGTCTGCTTTCCTGACGTTTTACACACTTGTAACGTTGCATGGTTTAAGGTGCGGGAAATGAAGATGGAAATAAGATGTCCGTAAAAGTTTTTTCTTTCATAACAGTTATTGAGTTACTTCAAACACACATATGTGTGTTATGCATGTGGTGTTGATATAGCGTCATCTGGAGACAACATATGAAAATTATATGTTCCTACTAAACAAATTCCTATCCCTTTTTGCAATCCTCTATACTGTTTCACAAATTTTGTATGACTGTTTTCTTTTGTAGGCTAATTTGAACTAGGGTCTTTTAAATATCTGATGCATACTACATAATGAATAAGTTATTGTTTTAATTATTCAAATTAATACATTAATTGAATCCAGAAATGAATAATTTTAGGAATCACAGTTTTATTTATGCGATATAAAGAAGAAAAAAAATCTTTTTAACAATTTGAGACGCTAAAAAATATTTTAAATTAAGAAAGCCGTAATTAATATCTTTTGACAAAACATTCTTCATCATTCATTAAAAATTAAAATATCTCATGAATGTCATTAAAACTAATTTTTTTTTTATTTAGATTATCATACGCTTTTATGATTTTTGTTTTAAATTCCAGATTTTAGTTAACAAAATATTTTCTGTAATCCGCTCACCAATAGTACCATGCTCTTAAATTTTTTTCATTATTTTTGAAATGTAATTCCGTGTAAATTACACGGAGTTAATTGAATCCATTTTTTCATCCTAATTAAAACACTATACTTTGTCTTTCAAGCTGTAATTTAATTAATGATTATTATGTTACGTAATTTATGTTTTTCACTGATTTCATGCTTTCACAGAAGTATGAGATTTATATAGAGAAAGAAAAAATGATGTTAACTCATTAGTAAGGAAAATTATAATTTAACTTTTTGTTTTTAATCTATTATACATAAGAGGAAAAAATTCGATACCTTTCCCATTTTCTCTTCATTTTTTTAATGAAGGACTTGGTATAAAATCCACTTTATTAATTTGATTTTATGATAAAATTTTGGGAAACATTTAAAGTTACTATTTATTAATTTAATATATATATATATATATATATATATATATATAAAAATATTAAAATCTATTTAATTGGAAAATTAAATAAACTAAATAAAAATTAAACCAAATAAAAAAATATAAGAAAGAATCCGGCCTGAAGACTTTTTCAAGGGTCACTATCAGGCAGGGATTCAAAAAAAGGGATTTTTTCTGTGAAGGAAATGCAGACAATGAAGTCTAATAATGATTCCTCGTGACCCGAAAATCCCCTGAAATTAGGCCCAAGAGATATACCATTTTAACAGAAAGGAAAATACAAAAAAACAAATTAGAAGAAAATAACCACTAATAAGTAAAAATTCCAAAAACAAAAATAACAATAAAACAAAAATACCATAAAATAACAGTGAAAAAAAACGCAAAGGCAAGAACATACCATCAGCAGTCAAGGAAATTTTAAGCTATCGATTGTGATTCCCGCTTATTAAAAACACAAAGCTAACGGTAATTTAGGAAAAAATTGTAGGCTCCCAGCGCCATCTATTGAGTGATCTAATATGCAAGGAAAGTTTTATTTTTATTTAAGCCAAAGGATTAATCCCAAACCATACCTTGTTTAATTAAAAAATTGACATTACAGAAATTTCTAGGAAATTCATTTTTAATTAAATTTTTAATGAGGTTGTTTGATGCTTCAATATAGGAATTTTTATTATTTCAAACCCTTTTGATCCTGTTAACTTATGAGAAAATTAGATTTTTGAAAATTTTAGAGTTTTGATTGGAATGGTAGTTACATAGTTTTGTTATTTTAAAATTGAATTCATCCCTTTTATCGTATATACCAACTATTGTTTTATCATTAGCAATTTCGATTTTTAAATCCAGAAAGGTAGCCTCAAGTTGATTTTTATTCGTTTCTGTTAGAATTAAATCTTTTGGATAGCAATTAGTAACAATATTAGCATTGTCGAAGTTAATCAAAAGTAGGTCATCAATACATCTCCACCCGTTTATTAAATTATATTTAATTATTTTTTTCTCATAGTAATGCAGGAAAATATTAGCTAAAGCACTTGAGAAAGCTGTTCTCATTGGAATGCCCTTAACTTGTTTATAAATATTAATACCATTAAAAACGTAATTTTCAGTAATATTAAAATTACATAACTCAAACCAGTTATTTTTAGGATTGATATTTTCATTTAAATATTCGTCATATATAAAAGTACAGACCTTTATCAATTTTTCATGAGTTAGATTAGTGTATAAATTTTCGAAATCAAAAGTATTAAGTTTATTAATGTTGTTATCTTTAAGAAAATCCAGAAGTTCTTTGTTACTAGAAATAATAAAGTTGTCTTCATCTTTTATTTTGTCCAGGATAATTTTTAAGTATTTAAAGAAATGTTTAACCTTATAGTAGTTATAAATCCCAGTGCTACAGGTCACGAATCTGAATTTTAATGGATTTTTATGAAATTTAACTGTTGGGAATAAATAAGGATAGTTAAGAGAGCAAGTCTTAGTTTTTTTTTTTTTTTTGAGAAAGATAGCATTCTTTTATCTAATTCCTTTTTCCCGGTGTTCTTTAACATATAAGTTACGTTAGAGTTATATTCATTAATTAAAAGTTCTTTATAATAATATTTACAAATTAAGCAGAAATTATTTGCTGATTTATCTATTACTGTAATAACAAATTTTTCTTTTAAATTTTTTATTTCGTTTTTCAATGTTTTACTAAAATAAATCCCACGTTCTTTAGATCTGTCAAATTCAGCATTCATTTTTATTTTAATTTCCTTTAAAATTCTCACTTTCCATTCTCCGAAACCTTCCGTAGGTCAATGGTATTTTCTAGATAATTTAGCAATAGAAACATCCAAATCATTACCAATAGAAATCAAAATTTTGTCATGGTTTATTTTTTCTCTTAATCTAAATTTTGTTCCTCTTCCCATTAAATCTCTTAAAGAGTTGGATTCAATAGTTTTTAAATTACCTGTAATAATATGACCTTTATCAACATCTATAAAATCTTTATAGTTTTCTTTGTTACAGTAACAATCTGTTATATTTATTTTATCTAAATTTTTGCGATAGTAATTATAATTACAAATTTTTTTTAAAGTTGATGTGTCATTAAAAGCTAGTGAAACAGTTGTTTTATCTGATAGAGGAAAAAATATATTATTATTATGTATAAGTTTGGGTAATTTTAGATATTCGAAGTAAATATCCAAGAATTTAACACAGAATTCTTTGTAAACATTATTTTTGTTATTAAAAAGTAAGTCGTTTTTTCCAATGTTAAGCTTACATTTAATTAGATCTAGAATAATGCATTTTGTGTACGAATTTTTAAACTCTAATTCCCCGAATTTATTATTTAATAACCATTTAATCTTATTATTTCTAAGATCAAAAATGTATTTCCTAATTTTGTGAATGTTTTCACTACTGTGTTCCAGATAACAGTAATTTTGAAATTCCTCAAATATTATTTGAAAATTGCCCCCTTTTCCTTTACCTCTTTTAAATCTTTTAGAATAGTTATATTTATTTAGAAATTTTTAAATATGTTAAATTTGTTATAAGTGCAATTATTGTTTAAATCTGCATAGCCTTCCCCATTTAATTTACTATTGAGATCATAGGGAAATAAAGTTTTCAGGTTGCAAATATAAATGTTTTCCAGATCTAATCTTTTGCTTAATTCGTTAACATTGTCTTCTAGAATGTAGATATTAATATTGTCACGTAGAACTATGGTATAGAACTCAATAACACACAAAAGAGTTAGGGCTAAACCAATTTATTAACTGAACTGAGAATACAGTAACTGACAAATCTTCTGCTTTTATATAAGCAGAGAAAGTTCCAGAATACTCTTCTGGAGACAGTAAGAAAAGTCCAGAACACTTGTCTGGTAAACTAAAGAAATGTCCAGTATCTTCTGGAACATGAAATAAAGGAAAACATAAAATCAAGGAATTAAGTATTTACATATACCATTAATCTCCGTGTCTCTAGCGGGATTCGAACCCAGGTCTCTTGATCACAAGACCAGTGCCATGACCATTCGGCCATGGAGATTCGACAGTCTTTCTTCAATGCGGCAATATTGTTAAAGTTATGGTTTTGAAAATGCTCCAGTTAGATCTGGAAAACATTGCTCGTGGCATGTTTTTCTCAACATTATCTAATATGTGTTGAGATAATTTATCCCATTTCTATGCCAGTGCAAGAATGAGGTTGTCCTTGTTTAATTGAGATCATTGTCGACCAGCGAGAGTGCTCCCAAAACATTTTCAATGGGATTCAGATCTGGTGAACGTACTGGCCATTCAAGGCATTGAATATACCTTTTCTTTAGACGTTCTTAGGCAGGAACATTTCGGATGACATGTTGCATTGCTTTCCATATCATTAATGTATCGTTCACTAATTATAGGGGCAACTGAAAGCACATAGACGAACGTACCATTATTATCATTACCATTTCACACCAAATCAGTTCTTGTCGACAGTAAGACAAGAGACTGAATGTATTTATCATCTGAGAATAATGTACAACTCCATTCCTTTTCCTTCCAGTTGTGATGTTGGCGACATTGTTGTAAAAACGGTTGGTATGATGATATCCGGACAATGGTATGTACACAATAGCACGGCGGGCGTATATCCTTTATTGCAAACGCTTGGTGGCAGTTGTTCGAAAGATCTACTTGCCAGTTATAACAAGAAACTGATTTGTTATCTGACTAATAGCGCTGCGCCTGTTCTTTTTTGTCGATATCACTAATTAACTATCTTTTGCAGACATCGTACAGCGAACACGACCTACTCCGTGACATTTGCTCACATTCCATTTGTATGGAATAATTTCCAAACCCTTGAAATAACACTGTGATCAATGTCGAACTCACTGGCAACATTTGTTACTTTTCGATTTTGTTTATTCTTGTCAATAGTACGACCACACATTAAATCGTCTGAAAATGACGTAAAAAAGCGATGTCGGAAAGACATACCGAAAAATGCAAGTTCGTCAATTAATTATTTCCATTTTTTTTTTTTTTGCGTTTGTACAACACTGGTGGATAGGCATCAATTCCTTTATATCTCTTATTAGCTCTATCATATGACGAACAACTTCGGCAATCCAAAATTTGCGTAGGCGCAACGCATCTTACTGGATCTCGCGCTTACGCTAATTTCCCCATTGGCCTGCCTTTCATTGTGTGGTTGCTATCATTCTTATTGTTAGCTGTTCTTAGCAATTGTCCACCAGAGCATCCTTTGATGACTAGTACGTTTATGTATGGTATGGCTGAAACAATAAATTAGATAAAGAAAATTATAGTTTAGATTATTTTTGTCGTTTTAACAATGAATGTTCCATCAAACAAAATACATATGTAGATGAACATCTAGTCCTTTACTTTAGGAAGGATACTTTCCTCCGAATCTATTTACATGCTCAAATGCCAATTTAAGCTACTATAGATGCCAATTTTCTCATCCTTTTTCTTGATTCATGAGTAGGAGATATGATGGATCTACTCATACACTATAAAGTAGATCAGCAAAATGTAAAATATTTAGAGAAAAAATATTTCTGTGAAGTAATTATAAGAAAAAATTATGTACTTTTAAAAGATCAACAAGGGTTTCTTCTGGAAGCAATCTAGATATAAAATTTTTTGATATCAATGAAAGATTTATGCAAAATATGTTTTAAGATTATTTTTTACAGAGCATCTACGACTGAAGAAATAACTATTTGTCAAAATTGTTAGTTTTAGGTTGAACAATCTACCCTATTTTATGTTCGGAATGTTTTTTCTTCATTATGCAGGTAGCAAGAACCAGTTTACAAACACTGTACCAGTCCGTGAACATTATGTTAAAAATACATTATCACAGCGTTCTTCTTTTATTTGTGCTTAAATTAGTTCTTTGAATACTCTAGTCATTATTAATTCTTACCACGAATCGAAATGAATTTTAGAAAGATATAATTCCAAGCATGGGATCGGAATGTTTTGATATCGAATACTAAATAAATAAATCTGTATTAACAAGTTATTATATACTTGAAACAGAAAACTGTGACAGAAACCATCCTTATCTACAAGCCGTTGTTGCTTTCATTGCAATCATTAACATCGAATACCCTACAGTAAAACTGACTGAGCTGACATTTACCGCAACACTTCTTTTCGCCTCACCAGTTGAGTGTCAGGACGAATTGCTTCGGACTTAGCTTACAAGCCATGCTTTCCGCCACTTCCCGAATGTGTTGGCAAAAATGGCCGCTATCAGTTTCCGTTCTGCTTGCATTAGAGGGACCGAAAAAAACAAACAGCAAAGGCCGTGACTGACAGGCGAAGAAAAGTCCCGGATGAATTGAAACCCGCCTTTTTTTACGTCATTATTTTATTTTATTTTTTTATTTTTATTTTTTTATCGGTGAGATCGGCCGGGCGGAAGGCAACAGGAATGAGGAAGGAGGTTTTGGACGTTCCCTAAAAACCCGGGAGAGCGTAATACTGAAAGAAAAGCTACGGAATGAAAGGGAGTGGAGTTTCATTATGTTTTAATAAGAATTGTGTCGATATCATTAGGGAATTTGAAGCGGAAAGTAAACGTCTTGCAGCTGTTGGGAACAAGGAAGGGGGTGAAATGAAATTGCTTTGGTAAGGATTAGGATAGAAGGAAATGTTCAGATTTCACTGTCGTATGTATGTTTTTGTCATTTGGGTTAGGATCTCTAATTATAGAATTTCGTGAGTTATGTATTTAAAGATAATGTCTATTTAAATTATCTATATTATAGATAATAATATTAATGATATATAATTGATACTTTTATGGTATTTTGCTAGGTTCGGGCATAATTTTTAAAAAATGATGCATAAGAAATTTTATAAGGCTAAATAGCAAAAATAGTCTTATAAAATCGCAGAAATATATGTATATTATCATTTGTTAAAAAAAATAACTGTTTAGTTAATGACATTTTAACAGAATTTTCTATTTTAAGAAAAACAACACGATTTAAAAATAATAGTCATAGTTAATTTTTTGCACATTTCTCAAGCAATCTCAATTCTAGAATGTACAGGGCTGATGTATATGATGAAAAATATTTAATTAATCAGAATTTTTTATGGATATTCGATCCTTTATGACATTTTTGTGAAAATAACACTATACTTTAATCTGATAATGATTATTAAATATCATTAAATGAAAATAACTACGGGCCTTTGCTTTCTGAAAGAGTTTTAATTCATGCATACGAAATTTTATTGAATCATGTTGAATTATTTTTGAGGTATCACTTGTTTCTTAACCAATAATAGTAAAATATTATTCTTCAAAAAATGTATTTTAAAATATGCTTGCATACTATTATGTAAATAAATCGGAAATAATTGCTGCTTCCAACTCTTTTTAATATAATAACCATAAATAATCAAACCATGTTTGGTAGATGGAATGTTTATTTATATATATATATATATATATATATATGTGTGTGTGTGTGTGTGTGTGTGTGTAATGATATTTTAAATTCTAATTAATTTCCAAAGTTTTATCTTAATTTAGCCCATATTAACTTCATTCTAAAATATTCTCTTATTTCCTGATCCCATTCCACTTTTTCTATTTAATTAATGCAATAAAATCTCTGTGAAAATGCTTTAGTCAGTGGCTCCCACACTCCGAGTGAAGGGATAAAATAATGTCCAGCTAAGTACATTTTTTTTAAAAGATCCCTATGATTCCCTTACTTGTGATTGACACATGACCTATTAAAATCTCCCAGTATATATTCACAATGATAAAATTTTCATCTGCTGTTGTTCTGTGTTGTGCTCGTCGCTTCTGCTTGTGCATAAATCATGTCACCTGGGACGGAAATAAAACAAAGTTAAGAAATCGAAAGTCTCTTCACTGTCTTCGATCTTCGAAACTGCCTTCTGCTTCAAAAATTGTGCTT
>JAPMOR010119832.1:286776-301061 GCA_026543865.1 Argiope aurantia
ATTTGTTATATAATATTAAAATTACTATAATTTTAGTTTTGTCTTGCATAGGTTAAAAATAAATTATAATTTAGAATATAAGAAATTGCACCTTTATTTTTACATCGTAAAATGAGATTCTAATTTTGCACTGCAAAGTTCCCTTTTAAATCTTGTGGGATATTTTTAAATAAAGTTATATATTTATATAGCTTTTTTAGCTACAAGAATATGCTACAACTATGAACACACAGAAGAGATGTTTGCAGCTTAAGTTGAATGATAAGCATTGTAAAGTTCGTTGCTTCCCAATTATACCCTTAATGTTCTGAAATGAGTTTGTTACAAACCTGCAATTCGGCTTCCCAGCATAGTTTGTTCCATCAATAGAAAGAAAATTTTACAGTCATCTGAATGGGACTAGCGCGTCGGAGGTCCCAGAGCTTGGCGACCATTTGGCGACTTGGCGACGAATTTGGCGACTTTGGCGCCAAAATAGATAATACCCGAAACTTCGAGAATTTTCCCGATCCGTCCAGTAGGAACCGAGATACGCCTCGAACGTTCCTGATTGGTTGAGAGGCTTCTAGCCCCGCCTCCTGAGACCTATAAAAGGAAGCGACCGCCACTGCCAAGGGAGACGACGAAGCCAATAGTCGAGACGACGAAGCCAGTAGTCGAGACGACGAAGTCAAGTCCGAAGACGGAGCGGAGGAGCCGTAAGCGACAGAGCGGAGTAGGAGAAGACGTCAGGGGAGTTCGAGAGCAGCGAAGTCAGTAATCCGAGTCGGAGAAGTAGAAGACGGAGGAGTCGGAAGCGACTGAGGCAAGCTAGTGCTGAACTGAGCTGTGCGCTACTGTCTGCAGTAGATTCTGGTTGTATGCTGCGGTGTGTGCTGTTGTATGCTACACGTCTCGGGTGAAGATAATCGTCTTCTGTGCTGTATATAGTTGTCGCTTTTGTGCTGTCCTGTGTGTCTTCGTGTAAATAAACGTCGTTGTTTTTATTCTACTTCTGCCTGATTATTGAGAGTTCTCCACACCATATCACTCCCACTATCCAAACGAACCCCGGTAAAGAAAATTTCGCAACAAGTTCAACATCCCATTAAAGATTTTAAATAAACAGTATAGTGTGCACTTCGACATGTTTTTTTTTAATATATGTGGTGTGAAAATCTCAAAATATATTCTACGACTAAGCATTATTATGATATTTTTTCGCAATACGCTGAAAAAGGTATAATTTCACAACACGATATTTTAATATAAATGATAGAGCAAAATTTGATACAAAGTAAAATAAATTTACCATGTCATTAAGAGGAAGAAAATAATTTTGATAGGATTTATTAAGATGGGAGTTTAATTAATGAAATTATTAAGATAGTAATTATTTTAAGGTTGCATTCCATGCTCAAATTGCATGATGTGTGAAGCGAAAATTTTCACACGAAACATATAAAACAAAGAAAAGAAAATATTACAGTAAAAAATTGTTATAAAACACACACACAGAGACATGCTGGCTGGTGTTCTATTTGTAATATGTGATATTGAAATCAAAATGCATAGAATGCAACGGCTGACACTATGAGGTCATATGAAGGCAATATAGGGTAAACAAGCCAAACACATTATCATGATTATGTAATTTTAAATAAGGTTGCGAAACTTTTTTTAAATTTGAAAATGCGGATATTACATTTCATCGTAATTTCATTAGCATTTTTAATAGATTGATAGTTTAATTAAATTATGCTTAAATTCAAAAGATTTTTTGAATGCTCAGTTGCTTTATATATGTTTAACTGTCATAATAGCAGATATTCTACCCAAGGGATAAAAAGCACAATTTTAAAGCTAAATAAATGCTTTTTTTGAAAGAACATCATTTAGTGTCATTATTAAATGGTGAAGATTCCGCACCAACCGGGATCCGAAAATATGACATTCAATATATTCTATGGTATTGTGTGTCGGCATCCTGGCAGAGGGGTAGCGCGTCTTCCTCGTGATCTGGGCGTTCCGGGTTCTAATCCCGGTTTGGGCATGGTTGTTCTTCCGTTGTTTTATCTGTGAGATGCGTGAATGTGCCCTCCTGTGAAAAGGAGTTGTGCAAGCGAATAAATGATGCGTGAGTCGCAAAATTGTACTCTTGGCCCTAGTTGGCGCTACTATAAAAACAAGAGACGCTCCCCCCTCCGGCTTAAATCACTGTCTTCGTAGCAGCGGGTTTGTCCGTGGCAAGTGCCATCAGAAACAACACAAACAAACATGGCATATGTTTCTAAGAATGAGGTTTCAAATTTGTTGTCCTTTTGACCTATGTTGAAGCTCAACCTAGAGGTCACAGCGTCATTTAAAGTCGATAAAAATTTGTTGTCCTTTTGACCTGATGCCGAAACCCAGCCTAGAGGTCTCATTTAAAGTCGATAAAAATTTAAAAATACATTTAAATTAGTTTTAATTTAAGATCTAAAAATCATGTTAGGTCTCTTATAATATTAGTATGGTATGGAAGGTTGGGATAGTGAAAAACTGATGAAGAGGAAATGGTTTAATACGAAATGATAAATTAAGCACTGTTCTAAATTAAAAGTCAATCCAAAAAATATATTTTAAATAATATGCTGATTTAACATTCAATCAATAATTCCTTCTGAATTCGTGAAAGGAAAAAATAAAAAAATGTCTTATGAAATGTAAATAAAAACCGTTGGAGTTAAAACCTTTGGTATTTAATATGTTTCCCTCATATTTGTTTTAAATTTCATTTTTTGAAAATGGTGAAACTGCATTGAAGTGGAAAAAGGAAAAAAAAACTCTTGTATATATCAAAAAAATTAATAACAACTCACGAATCATTCTATGAAAGAAAAGAAAAAAAATACAAACACACAAATGAGCAACATGATAAATAATTCCATAAGGAATAAAACGCTCTAATGAGTTTTCATCTTTGTGACTATAATGATCTTAGAGCAACAAAATATCAGAATAAAACGCATAAATGTTCGATGTAATTTTTTCGCGCTCTTTTAGTTTACTTTTTTGTCCAATATTTTCATTTGCTCACTTCCCGTATCTGTTTCCTATAAAATGTGTAATTTGCTTTGTGTCCTCCGAATCACGTGATATTTACATAACAAAAGCTCGAGAAAGGGACGAATCATATTGCAGCGAAAAAACGTCACATTTCCGAGTAACTTTATTCTTTTCTTTCGTCATTTTTCTTGAAAATGAATGATTATTTAATGACTAGTATATTTAATTTGTAACCCGAAAAGACATTAGAGAGTTATTTATTTATTTTTAGCTGAAGGTGGATCCGGTGGATCTGGCTGGCTCTTTTTTTCTCTTTTCCTACTTCTGAAAAGAAAATTTTTCGAATAATTACCCATTGGGAAAAGGTTAGAAAAATTCTTTTAATATTTTTCTAAGCTTAAAATTAATGATCGCTTTAATTAAAGGGTAAGTGTATCTCTAATGAAGTTCCAAAAATGAAGGACTACCGAGTTCTGGCAAACCAACCGATAATCCTCAATGTTATTGAGAAGGTTTCTTTCTTTCTTTTTTTTTTAAAGAAAGAGTGCCAAATGTTTTTATGCTTTTATTAAAGTTCTGATTTTCTCAGATAAAGGGTTATTTTCTTTACGTTTTACCAGTTCAAAGGTTTGTGTTTGTGTATGTTAAATAAAGGATAATCAGTGTGTTTCATATGATAAGCTAGACAGCAAAACATGCATGCATACGGATATAAAATGTAGGGTAAATGATTGTGAGAAACAAAGTATGATGGACATGACCATTAAGTTGATTCTTGGTTGTAAATATTACTTAAATGATAATTAATATTTCTCGTAATAAGAGACATGCATAAAAATGTGAATAAAAAAATGTAAATAAAAGTAGGAAGACCATGATCATGATGAACATACTCTGCAGCAAATTATATTTCAAAACAAATATAAGAAACTGGAGTGTTTTTTCGAAAATTTCTCTGATATTCTTTATTAAATGTATTTGATATGACATTGCCAAACAATAGTTACGAGAGAACCTATTAGTATACAATCGCTGGTGATTAATCGTTGATGCGCAATAAACAGAACATAGAATATACATTTTAGGTGTTTTTTTGATTAATCAAAATTAAAATCTGATATAAGTTTGCAATTGTAGTAAAAAAATCACATATCAAAGTTCATTATTTCGTATTGGATTTTTGAGTTATGACTTTTACATATTTTTGAAAATACAGACCGAAGTGATCTACATATTAGATGATAAATCTGTTGATTGAATTTTATTTATCTACCTCTGTTTACTTTGTAGCAGCAGATCGACACGCATTTTTTGAATGGATTTTTTTTTTTCAAAATAGACTGACACTTATAAACTTGGTATAATGACCATATACCGAATTTAATTTAATTAGCTGTAAACGTTTTTGGTTTACACATTTTCAGACTGTCTGGTAGACTTAATTTCTAAGATATTGTTACGAATCCGTAATGCTGCTTCCCAGCATAGTTGGTTCCATCATTGGAAAGAATGTTTTGCAGTCATCTCTATGGAACAGAGTCTGGGCGTCGTGTCGGGGGTCCCAGAGCTTGGCGACAAACTTAGTGACCAATTTGGCGACTTTGGCGCCAAAATAGATTATACCCGAAACTTCGAGAATTTTCCCGATCCGTCCAGTAGGAACCGAGATACACCTCGAACGTTCCTGATTGGTTGAGAGGCTTCTAGCCCCGCCTCCTGAGACCTATAAAAGGGGCTACAGCTGCCAGAGAAAAAAAGTGAGTAATCCGAGCCAGAGTCGGAGTAGCCGGAAGCGACGGAGTCAAGCTCGTGCTGAACTGAGCTGTGCGCTACTGTCTGCAGTAGATTCTGGTTGTATGCTGCTGTGTATGCTGTTGTATGCTACACGTCTCGGGTGAAGATAATCGTCTTCTGTGCTGTATAAAGTTGACGCTTTTGTGCTGTCCTGTGTGTCTTCGTGTAAATAAACGTCGTTGTTTTTATTCTACTTCTGCCTGCTGATTGAGCGTTCTTTACATCATATCACTCCCACTATCCAAACGAACCCCGGTAAAGAAAATTTCGTAACAATATGTTTTTTGGACTTGGAAAGGTATGAAATGTATAAATTTGTCAAAATCTCGAGTGCAGTACTTTTTTTTGACGATTTCAGCACTTTCTCTATATATACATCGTACTCGAAAAAGTAAAAAAAGTTACAAATGCTGAAAAATAGCAGTAAAAAAGTATAACATGACAACAAGCTTCTTGAATGGTTTTCTGTTTATAAATATTACTGAAATGTTGATCAAAATTTCGTCTGGTAATAAAGGTAGCAAATTTTGTATGAAAAAGGATATTATAGTGGATTATGGTAAATAGTTTACGGAACGGATTATTGTAAAGCGAAACAGATTATGGTAAATTGTGGTAAGAAAAAGAAAATGAAGAACATGTTTAGGCATTTGTAATGTGTATATGCATCCTTTTCAGTTGAGGATCAGCATGTTCCATTATTAGGAAGATAAAGAATTTCGCACGTAAACAAATATAAAATACTTATAAAGTAGTGGTAAGTAGATTCAGCAATTACCGTATGTAATACGTTAATAAAAAGCCATTAGTATTTAAATGAAAATAAATGTTAATCTGTTGACATTAATTTCTGACCGACTTATGCAGGCTGTCACAACCCATTCAAAAATGTAACTTCTATTTTTATACATGCTTACCATTTATTAATAAAGAAAATGGTCCAACCATCAGCGGGAGTGGTTTATTAGATATTTTCGCGCATACTATGCAATAAAGGTCTTATCTCCTTAAATTGTGGACGATGGCTAAGGCCAGAACTGGTTTAAATGTCATTGGCGATCCATAATTAAAGGAAATATGAATCTTTGGCTAAAATCTATCAGGAGAATATTATTTTGTACGCTTTTGTTGTTTCTTATGGCACTTGCCACGGACAAGCCCGCTGTTAAGAAGACAGCTATTTAAGCCGGAGGGGGAGCGTCTCTTATTTTTATAGTAGCGTCAACTAGGGCCAAGAGTACGACTTTGCTACTCATGCATTACTCATTGGCTTGCACAACCCCTTTTTACAGGAGAGCACATTCACACATCTCACAGATAGAACAACAGAAGAACAACCATGTCCAAACCAGGACTCGAACCCAGGACGCCCAGATCACGGGGAAAACGCTCTACCCTTATGCCAGGACGCTGGCTGTGCGCTTTTTCTCCAACAGATTGATACCAAAATTTGACAAGAAACTATAGTTGCAATCACAAAATGATATATCGAATTTCATTGATTTGATTCATTGCTTTTATGAGTTACTGCGTTTGCTTACATGCCGACAGAGAGTCAACCGTTAGGCGAACTTAGTTCAGAGTTTGATAAGTATTTATATTTTAGAAGCTATATCTGTGTCTCAAATTTTATATGCCTAATTCTATGCAGCAATCGAGCTCACTTTTAACAGTGGCCAAACAGATAAAATTCCTAAAAATGTATTTCGCACAAAATTTGTTAGAAATTTAAAAATTTGGTATTAAATCCATCAACCATATTTCAACCATATAGTTCAAAACTTGTTTTAGTTATATTTTCACAGGCGGATAGACAAGTACAATGTTTGAAATATGTTTTTGGAAACTCAGGGAGTTCCGAAACGAGGAACTTAAGAAAAAGTAACTAGAAATTCAAACTTTTCGTGATATTTTAAAAATAAAATTATTTTTTACTTCTTATTTTCAAAAATAATATATTTTGAAAAAAATAACATATTTTTCAAAAATAATAAGCAAACGTTCGACCGTATCCATAAATAGAAAGCTTTTGAAAATTCAGATGAAACTAATCTCTTTTTTTTTTCTGAATTAGATTGAATCACGTTTAAATTCTAAGAATTTTATAAAGAACCAATTTCATTACGCATATCGCAGATGACATTTTGAGATTAAATTTTATTCTTTCGTTTTCCTTATACCTGATACAGGAAAGAATTTCCGGTTCTTTCGTGGCACAGAACGAAACAAAAATGAAACGTATTTATTTCCTGAAAGAAATAAACGAGATGAATCTTCTGCGAAAGCTATATTTTCATCAGTCAAAATAAGAAATCTGGAAGAAGTACGAAAATTGAATTCATATTTTTCGAAGAAATTTACAAAGAATTCTTTTTAATTCACAAATGACAGTAGCCTTCCCTGAAGAGATTAAGCAACCCAATCCTTAAAGAAGCCATAGATTTTCCGGCGTAGAAACAATTCCTATTTAGAATTCGTGTACGAAAGAAAGATTAGACTCGATTTTCTCCGGGATTTATGTCCTGGAGGGCTTAAAGTATTACTTTTTGCAGAGCCGCTGCCTGCGAGTCAGCAATTTCAGAAAATTCATTTCCAAAAGGATTCCGAAAAAGAAACTGAAGAGTAGTAAAAGGGGAGTGAATAAAAAATTTAAACTTCGTTTCCAATTTACGAACTATTTAGAGAATTCTCATGGAGCCATGCCGCTGCTTCGAGAAATAATTTGCTCGGTGGAAGAAAGTGAAAAACTTCTTGTTTGTCATGAAACACCATCAGAAATACAATTAATCAGTCGTAGAAAATGACTTTTTAAAAACACTTAGGAGTTTCTGCAGAAAGAGAACGCGCCGTCCTGTTCTTTTTTTCCCCGAACATTATTTTTGCTATTACTGTCGTGCTAGCTGTCGTAATGCAATTACGCTACAATCCTGATTGCTCTTAAACTTAAGATTGATTCTTGACGTTTTTCAAACAATGTTTCATTTCCAATTTGGAACGGATTCTTTTTCTTTTCCAATTCTTTTTCTTCCATCCCATTGGTCTGTTCGGTAGTTACGTCACCCGATTAAACCTGCTGGAAAGCATTAAGATGTTGAGAGATCAAATGGAGAGAAAATTTGTCGAGAGGTTCGGAGATTTTTTGCGCAGCAATGAAGCTGAAAATTTTTAGTTAGTTCTTTTCCATGGATTCGTTGAACTTTTGAATTTTCTGCTTGGCGGATGGCGCTGATTTATATGATACGAATGGGTTTAATTTTACTGGAAGATTTAATGCAGTTATGTTAGACATCAATTTCAGCTTATTAAAAGGAATAAACGTTCCTGTATCCAAATATATTGCTTTCAGAAAAATTTAATTTCTTTTTTCTTGTCACAGTTTTCTTTGATTCTGAATGATAAATTCTTTCAATAACGTAAGATTTAATTTAAATTGTGTTTTTTTTTGTTTTTTTTAACATTTTATTTGAGAAAAAGTTACTAGTTGCTTAATTTTGGTTGCCAAGTTGTAAATGTTTCTCATATATTTACGAATTAGGAATAAAATTATTTTATTAAAAATTTACATTAGCAATAATTCTTCTATAAAAAAAAAAGCTATTATTATGCTCGAGTTACTTTTTACTAGTAATTTTTTCTAATTTTAACATTATCTAATATTTTAGATTTACAAACATCCATATTAGAAAGATTCGTTAATTGCAATGGAAAATAATCCAAACTCTAAATATATATTTTTTCAAACTAATATAAACGGCATAAATTTAAGTCAGACTGTTTATCTTTTTTATCAAATAATCTAAGAAAAATAATCTACATAAATTTGATTGCATTACCAGAACTGTAGTTAAAAGATAATATGCGGGCCTACAGTTAGAAAATAGACATACCTTCTTTTGAAACACTCATATAGTGAATAATTATCTTATATTTGTATATGAATATTGAATATTTCTCTTAATACTTGAATATCAATTCATGATATTTTTCGCCACTTTAATTATACAAAATGTTTAATTTTTATTCTACATACAAATTCAGTATTTCTTTTTACAAGTTACATGTAGAAAAATTATTACAATGATGATTGTAATAATTGAAGTTTAAAAAGACGAGGTAATTTCTAAACTAACTTTTTGAAAGATTGTACTCCAGAGGAAGTCTTAATTAATATATTTTAAAGTAACTGCATTATTTCTTGACTTTAAAACAAAAAAAAATCAGATTATATTGTCGCAAATTAAAATGTTTCAAAGAATTGGGAAAACATTTTGTGGCCGTATCTGGATATATGTGACTATTTACTATAACTTATTATTTTAGCTAGAATGTAGTGATTTATCACTACTCACTGTGCCAGCTGGACTGCACTTATCACTCACTACCCATTATGCCGATTAGACAATAGAGATTTATCACTACCTATTATGCCAATTGGCCGACTGAAGTTCAATATTTTTTTCCAGATTATGAGAGCTACTTCTACTTTTTTTCTTTATAAACCTTTTATGCCACATTTATTTGTGTAATCGTGTTCTTGCAGTGTCGAAGCATTTTTGAAGCTTTTATATTATCTAAAGGGGAAATCTCCTATGCCCCCATATATGTATATTATCTTTAATTGTAGATGAAGAAGGTTTTACTGCGAATGAATGGATTAGTATAACTCATGATTTGGTTGAAGAAGTTCCAAGGTAATTTTTGAATATAATCAATACTTTCAATTTTTAATATCCTTGATTTTAAAGTCTTTATATGGATAATTTTAATTTTCTTTTAATGCGTCTTAAATATAAACCCTGAAATTTGGTGAGAGTATATTGGAATTTGAGGTAATATTTATATTTTGTTGTAGAATTTTATTTCTAAAAGGAAAACTAGTGATTGAAATGATTAAATGAGCATTTGTCCAAAAGCTTATCAGAACTATAAAATCTGATGAGCATACGTCTTGGCGTGCGTTTTAGTGAAAATATTTTTAATATAAAATTGCTATATATCTCAAAATTGAGTATACACCAACTCTTTTCTTTAAAGATGTAAAAATGTAAATTAAATTTACCATTGAAGCTTAATATTTACAGAAATGTTAAAGTACACATTAAGAAGTATATTCAACTAAAGAACAAATATAAAGTCTTCAGAATATTTTAATTGCATAATTTTCTTGTAGTAAACACAGAATTTGATGTCACAAAATTGAGTATACAATTAAAGAATTTTTCATTTAATCGCCGCTTTTTCTGATGAAAACTTTCTTTAAAACATTTGACAGTTGCACTCCAAGCATATGAACGTAATAATAGTCATTTTACATATACAATTATTTTCCTACAGAAAAACCCCTGAAAGGGATTCTAGGAGGGAAACTTCTGAGAAAGTACGTTGTTTAGTCATCAAGTAGTCGAACGACGGCAAATCTCTTCGAAAAGTGCTTCATCGATTAGAAAAAGTCATAGTTGTGTTTAAAAAAAATACAACAAAAATATTTAGATGTATGGCCATTGTTCCAGGAAGAGGATTTAACAAAATTTTGAGTATTGCTGCAAAGGGAAAGATCATATCTACAGTAAAAAAAATCCAAACTTATGCTCTCCAAAACTTGCTTCATCGATATCCTCAGTAATTTTAGCTGTAACTCTTAGACGTTTTCTACATGTTGCAGTATTTTATGCTCAAACTCCAATTTAGAAGCTACCCAATAATTGCGTCAACAGAAAAAAGAGGATCTATTTTGCAAAAGAACGTATTTCAAAGCCAGAATCATTTTGGAGCTGTGTTATTTCTCTGATGAAAACATGTTTAATCCAAATGACAATGATGGGTTATATATACTGTGGAGGGAAGTCGAAAAAGGAACTAGGTCCTATGAACACAATAAAGGCGATCAAGCATGAGGGTATTTGGGATTGTGTTTTAGCAAATGAAGTAGGAGAATTTGTTTTCATTGGATAGACTGGTATATCTTGACATTTTTAAAGAATACAAGAAAGTTTTGATAAATTATGACTAGGGTCAAACTTCATCTTTCACCACGACAGCTACCTGAAATATACTATGAGGATTATCAAGTTATACTTGTTGTAATGTTGCATACAACAGCTACACGCCCCACTCCAATCTCCTGACCTAAATGTTACAGAAAATATATGGTTTCTATGGGTGTAATTCGACCATGAACATGGCGTGAGAAGTACAGGGGTTCTTAAGAAAGATTTAAGGGAAGAATGGGTCAAAATTCCAGTTGGAACAATAAAAACCTGGTAATATCCATGCCTAAGCGACTACAAGTTGTGGTCCAAGAAAAAGGTTTTGTAACTATAAATTTACTAGTAACAAAATTAATAAAATTATATACATTTTTATAACATTCTTTTTCATATAAGTGCTATATTTTTCTATAAAAATAAATTTTGCTACATGCTTTATTCCTTCTCGCATTGGTAGGGGATGAGGCCGAGTATCATTAGTAAAAAGCCCAAATTCCTTAAAGCAACATTTAATCAGCTAAGTAAAAACATAATTTATGTATTCAGATATATACTCTATTTCGGACTAAATATATAAAAACTACGGGGAAGTGTTTTTTTTTACATTAAATCATGACCCCCATTTTTGACTTTCGCTATTAACTTTTTGAAACACATATTTAACCACATTCTGGAAAATAATAAAACTAACAAACAGATATCGTGTTTCACTTTTCGCTTTCTCATAAAATATTCAGTCAACTTCTTCCCACATCCGGAAACTTGATCTTTCTACAGAGACATTTGATCCGATTAATTGTCCCAAATTAGAAACCGGGGCTCACATAATTTTCGGAAGCGCCCCACTTAAGCCATTTCTTAATTCACACAAGAAAATCGAAGCTTTCCAATAATTAGCCTGATATGAGATCCGTATCCACCCTAACCCTCCCTCATATAAAAGCATCAGTAGGAAGGGGGTTAACCCCTCGACAGATAGACAGGGCTGGCCGAGGCTAATTCAGTAATACACGTCGGAATTATTTCCCCTTAATTATATCCTCCCTTTTGGAAGGAAAGTTTTCCGGCTCCCGCCCGGATTTCAGCTGCCGGATTAATCCACGTGATTAACAGCGAGAAAAGAGAAAATAGAGTGGGGCGATGGCTAGTCCACGTTTCAAAATGAGTTTTGCATAATTTAATTGGGTCGGCGTGCGCGAGTGTCAGTCGTGCTGCAATTCGGGAATCCAATTATTGTATCGGCAGACCGTGTGTTGTGTGATGTCGCCGAACACCCCTCATGTTGGACGAGGTAGGCTCGTGCATTTCAGATGTTTGGCGGTCCAAAAAGCGGTAATCTGGTTTCTGAAGTGGCTTCCAGCATTATGGAATAATTTGTCACCCGCCTGTGCTAATATTATTGACTGGGAGGGTCGCGATCCAAAAACTGGCTAGATAATTATTATTATTTTTCTTTTTTACAATTACGATTAAACACGTATCTAAAGGTTAGGACTAGGAGAAAGGGCCAGTAAAGGGCCAGTGTGGAAGAATCCATTTTTTATAAACATTTTAGACAAGAGAAGAAATGCATTTTACTAGCAAAATAAACATACTTCTGATTATGAAAAAAATGAGAGTAGGTTTAGTGTTATCTTTAAAATAATGTAATGTTACTCCAATATTAGCCAATGTAAATATGAGCATTTTAAATATTAGCGTCGCCAAAAGAGTTAAGAAAACTTATTAAAATGGTTTCTGTGTGATGGAAAAGCAACTTGTCCCTAGGCTCTGCCAATGCCATTAGGTGTGGGGTGTCTTGATCCTATGTCACGTAATTTGTTTTTTCGATTTACTATCTAACAGTACAATCATATGAATAGCTTCGAAGAATTCGTTTCAAAGAAAATTTATATTTGAATACAGTGATATTTGGGAGAAATGCATACTGGGAAGTTTTGTTTGCCTTTTTATTATACTTATTTAGAGTCATATTTATTTATGAGTATAAGTGACAGAGAATTAATACTTTAAAAATAAGTTACAGCTACCGGTGTTTGATAATGAATCGTAGCCCAGATATAGGTGAAATGGTAACTTTCGTGATATAGAAAAGTTTGATAATTCTTTGCATCCAAATGATGTCTGAAAGGCCTCATTCAAAATGATGCATGGTTTTGACGATTAATTAATTTATCAATTTTTATTGTTAAAAATACCTATAGAAGGGTAAAAAGACGTGGATTAATTTTTTGAGTAAAATTTATATTTGGCACAACAAACAAGCCCTTGTATTAAGTGAAAATTTATGCATCGAATTACTTTTCCGAGTGAAATGATTAATAAATGAAGATGATTTCTCAAAATCATCTTTACATATAAAATAAAGATTATTCATAAGAAAATTTATTTTTTCTTATTAATAATTTTATTTTTTATAGGTTTAATAACATCCATTTCTGTTAGAACAAGCAAATTATGATTGTATCAATAAAAAAATTTTCACATTTTGTAAGAAACCGAAAAATAAAATTCTAAGTTCTTAATAAGTTACGATAGAATATATTTAATACATTTATTTGATGCTTTCAATGAATCCACTCATAACTGTTTTTTCATAAGCTAATTCAAGATCAATTAAATAGATCTGAATTACAAAATTTCATATTTAAGTAATAAAAGGGTGCATAAAAAATGAGTTCCTTGATAATATTACGAGTATAATTAGTTCATAAATTTGTTCCGCAAAATTTGCATATAATCATAAATTAATAATGCAAATGGAAACAATGTGAAACATGAAGAACGATGTACTAATTGTTTATCATGAGATGAAATTAACATGGATAAAAAAAGGCTTTACATCATTTTCTGCAAATAGTATTGAAATATTAAGGGAAAAGGGCTGGCTTCAGTTCGGGTTTAGTTTTTAAATTTTTTTTTTGCTCTTATATTTTTTCTTGCTATTTCTG
Organism: Argiope aurantia; assembly: GCA_026543865.1. NCBI lineage: Eukaryota > Metazoa > Arthropoda > Arachnida > Araneae > Araneidae > Argiope > Argiope aurantia. Next base: position 300,536 of record JAPMOR010119832.1, read on the forward strand.
TTATGTTTATACATTATTTTGCATATATGTATGTATTTGTAAACATAAATTTACAGATATATTTCCGAAAAAAAAACCTTTGAAATTTAACTTGCATTTACTTTACACGGGAGACATATGTACTTGAACAAGGCGATGATAAAAGGACCTCAATTTACCTAGCAATTTTTATACAAGAAGTGCCAAATTTTTCCCTTCAGCAATTTTACTATGCGATTTTGATACTTGTAAACTTAGGAAGGGGAATTTTAAGTAACTTTAAAGCAGTGTCGTAAGCATAAGATATTTATTTTTTCGCTCAGAGTAAGTGAAATGCAAAAGTTATTAGTTTTCTAGAGGGCGTATTAGAAATAATTAAATAAAAAAAGTGGAAATTGGATCGGGCAGTAAGAGATCATTTTAGAATGAAGTTAACATTTGTTAATTTAAGATAGAAATTAGAAAAATAATTAATTTAATTTAATTTTAAAAATATCATTACACACACACACACACACACACACACACACACACACACACACACACA
>JAPMOR010119832.1:301071-331344 GCA_026543865.1 Argiope aurantia
CACACACACACACACACACACACACACACACACACACACACACACACTATTGGAAATTTGAAATGACTAGCTTGACCTTAAGAATGCTTTATAATTTATAAGATCCCGAAAGGATTCATAAATTAGTTACTGTAGTAATTAAAATTTTATTTTATTAATTTTCTAATAAAAAATATTTAAACATTCAGAGTATGATTCGAAATGCATAAATAAATTGCGGTATTTTTCTAATGGGTCCTAAAAATCGGCTATTCTTATCAAGTTATACGATTACATATAAAAAATATAAAGCATTTATTTTAAAATAATATTTTACCTAATCTTAAAGAGCAAACTTATTCATTTATGAGATATATAAAATATATTATGATCTCGTAAAACTTGAATGCTCGTAAAACTTGATTTAACAAGTTGTTCTACTTATCAATAAACAAAATATAGATTTTTTTATCTTTTAGACGAATAGTGAATTTGCCAGGTATTAAATTTATTATTTTTGTTATAGAATGTATTACTGAAAATTTAAAAAAAAAGTTACATCTACTAAAATTTCTCTGGTGAATGCGGAAAAATTTCGGCTCGTTAACTGTAATTATGATTCTCGACTAACAAAAAATAATTTCAATCTATATAAAACTTCTATAAAAATTTATCATGCTATAATATAACATTTTTTATCGTTTTTTTAAATAGGTTATTTTTTCTTTGTATGCATGTCCTTGAGCGAAAATAAAATGTACCATCAAAGCTTTAATAATCAGAATCCAATATAGATGTTTTGAGATTTTTTCTAAATATCTTACATTGTCGGCAAATAGCAAAATCGATAACTTTTTCTATGTAGTGTGATGTTCTTCATGCTGTTTTACTTTTGGCGTGAAGATAATGAGATTTTAGTAAAAAAAAACTTGTTTTTCTTTTTTTTAGTAGATGTTATTTTCAATAGCTTTATACGAGAATGATAGGGTTTATTATAAAAAAATGGCTGGGTTTTTTTTCTGAAAATTCTAATTTATTTGCATGTACTTATAAATGTCATATTTCCAATACATGAGATTCTGAATTTGTTTTTTGATAAACAAAAAATAATTCTTTTACTGTTCGTTTACGATAAGAAAAACCAATAGAACTTTTTTTTCCCAATCGAGGCAGTTTCGGGGCCATTTATTTCGTTTTTCCCCGTAAAACTATTATCTTAACAGATTAGTTAGGTTAGCTGAGACCATTTAAAAAATTGTTTGAGTATGAGATGAGAAAAATTATTTTATTGCAGATAATAAAACGGTTGTTAACAAGTTTAAATTTAAAAATCTGTAAGATATAAAACTTTTAAACAAAGTTTTTTTTTCGCATGAAATTTTACCTTTATTATAAATTATTATTATTAAATTATTATTTGAAAACTTTGTGCACAATATACCTAATATGTGTGAAGCGAATACACATATAATGATAAAACAGAATCAAGTGTTTTAAAATGGAATTAATAAAAAGGGTTTAAGCATATTTAATATTATAATTATATTTAAATTTTAAACTTTAATTTGATTTAATTTTAAATAAAATTTATAAACACACATTCGAAATTTCTTTATAAGAGTAAATGCTTGTGATATATAATAATCATAATTTTGATTTCTGTAAATATAAGAATTTTACATTTATAAAAAATAGTAAATATCCAATTAAATAGTCATATGTCTAAAAATAGATATTTATTAAAAACTTGATTATTTTGACTAAAACTCAGATAGGCAATTAAAATACAAGATTTTTTTTTACAAGATACAATTTTTTTTTTCAAATTTACATTTATAACTTTACGTTTAGCTAATATTTACGCTTTGCTGTGTTTGGTAAGTGTCAATATTTTAGCTATATATATATAATATAATATTATAAGGAATATTAGTCAATATATTATAAGGAAAAGAATTTCCGTGCTCTGATTATGTTGAGCTTCTAGTTCTCAGCAATACTTGGCATATCCTGTAGGACTGGGGACAAATGGCGCTAAACTTGGTGATGGTTTCTGATGTGCTAACGGAAAAACACCAACTAAAGTATTTTACACAAGTGTTATTATAAAGAATCTAATAAATATACATGACTTCATAAATAATTATCTCACCTTTGGGAAAATTATTTTTCTTTAAATAGTGTAACCTTTTTGTTCATCGGTAATCAAAAATAATTGTTGAAAATTGGAATCCGATTATAAGTGTTCAATGCGAGTACTTTCAGAAGTATGAACAAATATCGAGGCTGTGCGATATATCATCTTACAATTTTTTTCTATATGTCTAGTATGAAATTGTTGCTATTGTATTGCGGCTAATTATTTCTGAATTTATGTCATTATTTTCATTAACTAGTGCTCCAATGTATTTGAATTCTGTGATCTTTTTTTCATCATATCATTTATTTCAAGTAATTCCAGATTTAGATTTTCTTGTAGTTACTTCTAAATATTTAATATTGGTTTCATTTATTGCCTGACCCTGCTCTTAGCAGCTGAATCAAGAGATATAAATGTTTGAATTACATTCTGTTAGAGCTTGTAATATATCGAACGTAATATTATATTCAAGGAAAAAATAAAAGAAATATGTATGTGCTCTTGCTGTTATATATTGAATAGATAAAGAACGCATTTAAAAAAATTGTTATGATTTATTCATTTCTGTATGGGAATTTTTATTGTTTGAAAATTTATGAAATTTTATAAAATCTATGTTCCTACATTTTGTTGTTAATTTTGATTCATTTTCCGTTTCAGCAGTGTTAAAATATTTCCTATTGGCGACTATTTTTTTTTCGGAATTTGTCTACCTCTGATGTCGATAATCTCTGCATGAAATTTGGCGTCGTTTAATTCATTAATATTAGCTATAGATAGTAATTTTGTCTAATCAAACAAAATTGATATCTATTTTTAAGTGAAAACTGGCAAACTGAATTTCAAATTTATTCTTCAAATAGAGTACATTCCTTTGAAAAAAAAAAACAATTATCATTATGTTATGGCAATTAACTCTTTCAATTACTATAAATAAGAGAAATGGTCATCAAAGAATTTTGACTAGATATAAAGTTTTTTTCCAAACAACATAATTCTAAAATGTATTCTTTAATAACCTAAATGGTTTAGCAATTGTGATTCGAAAATGAATTACTCAGTAATTACGTCTCACAATGAGGTCTAATTTACATGAGGCTATTTCCAGTAGATTGGGGGGCTTTAATTAATTAGTCAGATATTCATCGGAGAAATTTACTCATAACATTGGAATTAGCTAATTAATATTTAGTGGTGAGTCAATATTTTGCTAACAGTATTAATTTATTCTGCTCAATTATCAAAGAAAAATTAATTGCTTTAAAATATAAATTTTTTTTTATACGAACACTATTACTTATATTCATAAATTTGAGATGGAAGTTTCACCGTCGATGTTTGTATTAGAATCTAGTTCAGTTTTAAGCAGCATGTCTGCATCCTCGTACATCCCTTCTAATGAGGAAAAATTTATGTGTGCGTTGGCACTGTGAACCGCTTTTGCATTTTGAAGAGAAAGGAGCTTGTATGGAAGAGAACGAATAAAAGAACCTAATTATGCGATTAAAGTAATTATATATATTTATGAGTAAATGCATCTATTATTAAGTATCCTCGGAATAAAAATATTAGATTTCTTAGTTAATATTTGTGTTAGTTTCAATCAGTTTCATACAGCATGTTTGTGTCTATCTTTACTTTTAATTAAGAATTATGGATAAGTATGCGGTTGGTATTCTAGATGACTGACTACTTTGACATTTTAAGAAATGGTACGAGAGTGTATTAAGGAGAATGAATATATAAAATTGATTACATGAATAACTTATTGATTATATATATTGATGAGTAAATGTATCCATTATTGATAAATATCCTGGGAATAAAAATATTTTAAATAGTTATTTATTGACACTTGTATTAGAATTTCTATCACTTTTACATAGCATGTTTGTATTTATCTTTATTTTTAATAAAGAAGAATGGATATATATGTAATGATATCTCAGACTTTAATTTAAAAACTAATTAATTTCCTAATTTTTATCTTAATTTCGCCCATATTAACTTCATTCTAAAATGTCCTCTTAGTTCCTGGTTCAATTCCCATTTTTTATTTAATTCTAAACGCGCTCTATAAAATTGCTGGTCTCAGCATTTCTCACGCTCCGAGTGAAGAGATAAAAATCCTTAATACTTACAATATTCTTTTAAAGATACTTAAAATTCCTTTGCCTAAACCTATACGTGTCAAAGAAATTCCCATCAAAATCTCATAGTAAAATGATTGAAGGGAAAAGTTTCTCTCTCTTCTGCTCCTGTGTCACGATGTAAAATAACACATTTCTTACCGTCTAATCTCTGTACGTAAATTATGCCTCCGGTGATGAAATAATTTGAAGTTTTTAAATTTCGAAAGTTTCTTCTATTTGACCACACAACTGCTAAAATATGTTTACATACATATGCGGTTGGTACTCTACAGGACTGACTACTTTGGCATTGTAAGAAGTAATAGATTGTATGAAAGAGAATGAATATAGAAAACTGATTACATGATGAAATGATTTATTATAGATATTGATGAATAAATGCATCTATTGCTTAATGTCCTTGGAATAAAAATGTGCCTCATGCACCTAAAACAGAGCCTTAGCTATTTCGGTTACGGAGGAAAAACGAGGCTAGGATTATTAAAACCTCTTGAAGCATCTAAAATCAGATGCCATTGCTAAGATCGACGAGAAATATCCAAATTATATGGTTAAAAAAATCCATGACAAGGTATAATAATTAAGTTAATATTTATCTTCAACTCGCAAGACAAAAGGCTTCACAAAATTTTCTCGCATACTAATCTCTAATAAAATTTTATTCCTCTCCCTTCTGCGTAAAATTGTGACCTTGAGTAAGTCCGCAAATACCTTGCATGACACTGTTGAACAATTAACCCGAAAAATAAATCTTTGGACTGAATCTAGCATTTTTATTGAAACTATTGTACGAATATGTATTCTAAATGCCACTTTTTCAACCAATTGTAGGCCACGGTGGCCTGGTGGTAAGGTTTCGGCTTCGGAACCGGTGGGTTTTAGATTCGAGACTTGATTCCACCTAAGAATCGTCGTGTAAATGGGTCTGATGCACGTTAAATCCGTCGGAAAGAAATGTCACCCGCTGGTGTGGTGTGGAAATTGGAAGAGGGGCGTTTCAGTTCAGGTGTCATCCCCGTGATCTGATTGCGGTTCAAAATTATAAGATCCGTCCCAAATTAGACCAAATGTTGCTTTAAAATGTGACATTAATATAACGAAACGAAACTTTTCAACCAGTTGTAATTAAAATTTGATACGATACTCCAAATGTAATAATAAGATAAAATACTGATTTTCATTGACTTAATTCACTAAGCTTTTGACTTATTGCATTTATATGCATGCGAACGTACTGACCGACAGATGGCTAACCTTTTGATATATTTGGTAAGAAATTGGATACGAATTTACATCTTGCATACTAAACCTGTATATTAAATATTACTTATCTATTGCTTTAAATACTGTAATTACTATATTCACATGAATTCAGATAACTGGACAGACAGACTTCTTCTGAATGTATTTCGCTCAAAATTTGATAAAAATCTACAAATGCCGTGTGAAATCCATATACCTAATTTCATCTATCATGCTCAAGGGTTTTGAGTTATTTAGTTCAGACTTTCGATTTCAGGGGAGTCGGAAGCGTGGAGATCTGTCAAAATACCGCCTCCGGTTGTTTGACGATTTCAATACTTTCTTTAAACTTCGCATACAAGAAAGTTAAAAAAATTTCCAATCAAAAGATTTTATTTACGCTTCAATGTGAAAAGGTTGAATTAATAATTAATGTGTTATTTTCACTTAAAGCTGAGGAAGGATATGATAATAAAGGATAGTTAATGAAATATACAAAACTGTTGTAACGATGAACTACAATATTAATTTACTTGGCTACTTAAAAATGCATTGGAGCAAACTAAAGGCAATATCACACCATTCATTTCACATTGTACGCGCTGACGGTATCTTGATTTTTATTGCAACAAATACCACAAAATTTGTTTAGTTTCTGAGCGTAACAACTGTAGTTGTTAAATTTTTAAATACATCATTTATATAATTCTACATTTAGAAGCATGATTGCACATCAATGTTCATTTTATTTTGTAATCCCGTGAATGTTTGCAGTAGAGGAGCGCAGGCACAAAGTAAAACGTTAATTAAGAAAGCGTTTTTGTTAGACTACGGTTGAAAGTGCTCTTGTTATTTCTAATATTCTTTTTATTAATTATTTCAAGTCTTCTGTTTAACTGCACATGATATTTAAACTTTCTTTTCTCTCTAAAGGTTTGTTTAAACAATGAGATTGGAAATTGTTATTGATAATGCCTTCAAGCATTCTTATTTCATTTACCAGGTAAGTTATTTTTTATAGTTATTATGTTTTATCCTCTTGTGTGCTAAAATGGCTCTATCCAATTTAACTAGATGCAAATTAAAAATGGTGCTGTAGACGAATGGAATATGGAAAATCAACGAAGCCTTATGAATTAAGAAAAAATATTGACTCGTGCTTTCATTATTTTAAACATTTGTTGAGTTTATAAAGATAAAAAGAAACATATTGGTGCCTGTGTATATCTTCCATTTTAAAGCTAATAAGCTAAGAATAATTGTTATGGGAGATATTAATAATTTATTTTTCAGCATTTAAATATTACTAATTAGTTTTTAATAAACAATTAAGTTAGAGAAAAACTATATTGACGATAATTAAGATAACGTTTATTTTATTTAATTACGTTTGATTAAATAAACAATTATATATAAAAATTTGTGTTTTAATTTCAAAGGATTGTAATGGATTAAAATGGGAAGTATTATTTAAATATTTAATTAAATAAATTTGGCGTAATTAGCTTTTATTAAATATTTTATCATGGATAAATATAATTTACATAATAATTAAATGTAATTTAAATATATGGTTTCTCATTTGTTGGAAGTACTAACCCTTTCGCCGTCCCCTCCTATCGGCGAGAATTTTTCCCCAGTGGTCTGTTTTTCGACGCATGTAGTGTTGTTTTCTCTGTACAGATTAGTATATATCTCTGTATACTAATTATATTATATTAATATGCATTATTAGTAATATATATAATATCTGTATACTACAATATATTAATCAGATCTCTGTACAGATTAGAACAAACAAAAATAAAAACTCAAACAAGTAAAAATTAACAAAGCGTTTTAAACGTTTAAAAGTTTTTTAAAATGTAGAAGAACGCTTGAAGCGCATTACGGCTGGCTTGCAGAAGTTTCACTTAAACGCTCTAGAAGCATTACGGACAACGAAGAAGTTAAAAATAAATATAAGATTGATCCTAAAATGGAGGAGCTATTATACTTAATTAAAAATAAATAGGAAATAAAAATATAAAGTTAAGAATAAAATATATAATTAAAGGAATTTAGAAAGTAAATAAAAAGTCAATAGTCAAAAAATAAAATAACAAACAATGATAAGTCAAGTAAAGAGTTATATTCGAGATTCAATTATAATAATTATGTACTGTCTTTGTACGCAGAAAAAAAATTCTGTTGTACCGTAACGTATACTTTACACCATTAGTATATCTTCTAATGAAGTAAGGCGACAAATATTGCCTATTAACGATATTGATAACACCAATACAGACTGTTAAATTGCAGTGAAGTGATCTAACACAGATGAGACAGATGGAGTTGCAAAGAGCTCTTCAATTAACAGTTTTCCTCTCGGCATCACTTCACCACCAAGACCTACAGCACCCCTAAAACGCTGCCAGTAAATCACACAAATCACTACCTGGGATTATTGCATCCCATTAGAACAAACGCGATATTTCGAGTGAGGCATAGAGTATTTCACCAATTCTCCATCCCTGATTACATGGTAAATTGTCCCAATATTATACCGAAGTTCGTTACTTAAGCGAGCCACCAGGATTCGGTGTGCTGAATGGGACCTTAATAAGGCTTCCGCCTTGCTTATCAAATGGGATCCAAACTAGCACTTGTAGCTTGTGTGCGAGAGGGGGAGGGGAGAGGACTTGGCAAGTTGCCGTTGTCCATCGATGGAAAGGGGGCTTTTCTGCAATAGGGGCCACGGTTGAGTGGGCTGATGGGGGTTTTGACAGCCACTTTCCAAGTCACGCATTGGTGAGTATTTGGTCTGGCATCTGTAAGCTCAGTGATGGCGAAAGGAGGAAGGAATTGGACTTCCGCACCCCCCTTCCTGGGAACTCGAAGTGGAAATCAATGAAAAAGACTAATTATCCCTGCACTTTTGTACGTATGTCTTACTGCTAATTACGATTTGGCCTTCATTCATCATCTACCGAAAAGATGATAGATTGCATCGTGTATCATCAGTTAGTAAATGGATTGTTGCTCTTTGTCTTTCTCATGGTTGCTGGATATCTATGCAGTTTATTATTGCATGTTTTAAGTTTCCATAAGAAGGAGTTTCAAGAAAAGCAGCGTTCAAATTATTATGGCATTTAATTAAATGGATATTTAATCATTTAACGTTGGATAATGGAGTTTTGAAGCATTTGGCTCTCGTTGAAAATGTGAACCAGTCTTGCATATTTAAATGTTGTTGAAGCATTATCTCTTAGATTAGCAGAATAAAAATAAACGGTTCTGGTTTAGAGTTTGAAAAAACGTGTTTTATTATATAAAAAGTTAGACTAATGACTAGTTTATTATGATAAAAAATATATTTTATTGTATTTGAAATAGGCGTTAACGTAAATGATTTTAAGCCTTTGACTACACATTTATTTGAAACGACTTTTGTATTTGAAGCGCAATTAATTTTTTGATGGCAGTAACTTTTACGTAAGAATTCATTTATTTATTATTATTCAGAATATATATTGCTGCATGGTATTTAAAAAACTTAATCTAATTATAATTACAAAAAAAATGGAAAAATGAATTCAAATAAATACGGAATGTTCTGATACGTCAAATGTACCAAAAGGTTAATAAGTAAATGGACAAATATTTATCATGCGATATTAAATAATAGTTAGTAATTCTTTTTCGTAAATTTATTTACATGTTTTGGGAGCTATCTTGATTTGTTTTTGGTTTATTTTTTATAATAAATTTTACATTTTATTTTCTGCATTAAATAATAGCAAGGAAATATATTCATTTGTCTTATAATGTATTTATGATAAAGATGGGTAATTGACAAATTGTTGCATTTACAAATGTTTAAACAAAGAAGTTTAATTAAAAGTCACACATGTTTAAAAGATCCGAGGAAATAAGCATGATTAATAGGGATTTTATATCCCATTTAATGAGAAAATACATAACTAAATTATCTTTATATTTCAGCAATTTCTTACAGTGTGTGCAGTTTCAGTAGTTTTACTCTTTGATTGAAAGTCCATGTTTTACTGTAGGATTATATAGAATCAATTCATTTGGATTTCTGGAATCTGGATCTCTTAAAAATAATCAGTCAAAAACTCTAAAACTCCCTGTTAATCGTTTTATTCTGCTAGTCTCTTCTTTGTCATTGCTAAATTTACTTCATGAATTTTACATTATTAGAAGAATGATGGCAATAAATAACTTAATGAAAGGTCGAAAACAATCATAGATATTTTCTACTAATTGAAAGGGAGGAGTCAATTTTTTATACTTCTTCTAAAATCCCTATTATAAAAATATATAAGCGGTTTTGTCCATCAATTAATTGAAAACTTTTCTTCACTTGACTATTGTTCTTGGGGAGTAACAGAACCAAATGGAGTGTGAATCTTTTGGTGAACTTTCATAGTACAGTACTCTTTCACCTTGACATGTAGGACTTTTGAACTTCTCGACCGATCATATACAAAACTTGCATCGTACAATATGTTTTCTGTTTGTTCTCATAGTTATGAAGATAATAATGTAGGACTTTTGTACTTATCAACCAACTGATCATGCTCAAGACTTGGATAATATGTCACGATTTCTGTCAAGCCTCATAGAATAATGAAAAGAATCAAGTAGATTTCCCATTAATTGATCATACTCAAAACTAGCACAGTACGTCACGTTTTCTATATCACCTCTTAAAATAATGAAAAAAATCAAGTAATACTGTGGGGTTTTTCATTCGTCTGATAGTAACCAAAATTTTACAAGGATCGACAACTTTGATGTCAAAACCACATCCTGAATAATTCCCTTATTGCCTTGGGCCTTTAATCTTGTGGTTGAAAGCTTATAAGCCAGTTAACAGCTGTGCTATCCGAGCAATTGCTTTTGTATTGTGGTCATGTTACTGGGCTGCGAACCACAAGGTCCCAGGTTCTATTTTCGCTCATAACAAATCACTAGAATCTCGAACATCCAAATTACTTTTATTTTACAATGTTCAAACTCAAAGTAAATTTTAAAGTGATTGAACTTATTTTTTTTGTATTAAATAAATCTGTAATCTAAGATGCTGAAGGAAATTTTTTAAAAATAAATATAAATTATCTGTTTTTGAAGAGAATATAAGAAAAAACGGTAGGAATCGTTTTGTTCATTTCGAAGAAATTTTTTTTTCCACATACATAAAGTCAGATAAATATAAGTACAGTATATATTATTTTTGGCGGAATTAATTCAAAACTAATAAATAAATTTATATGATAAAACTACAAAATAAAATAAAATAACATAAATTAACATAAATGCATTACAGCTTGAAGACCATTGCCTAAATTTTTTTACGTCATGTATGAGTTTTTGAGTTATCACATAACAGTCTTTTTCTAAAGATTAGTCTATTTGCCAGATTATGTCCATAATTTAAAAGTATGTATCACTAGAATTGCAATCACATTTTTTGATTTAAAATTGGCAAATTGATAGACTATTGATCTATTGTTCGGCTTAGTCCAAAATTTGATAAGTTTATAATCCCGATGATAAGCCTTTATTAGTTTTCATTGATAATGAGTTTCATTTATGGGAAATTATTTATTTAGCTCTTTGTGTTTTTGAGTTGCATTTATTTAGCTCGAATGAGTTTCATTTATTTAGCTCGTTGTGTTTTTGTATTTCATTTATTTAGCTCGAATGAGTTTCCTTTATTTAGGTCGCTGTGTTTTTGAGTTGTTTCATGAACAATAACGGTTTTTTTTTTACAGGACCGATATCTCATTCTAATTATGAGGTATTGTTATCACATAGATATAAACAAGCAGACAGCCTTTTCTTTATAAGTCATCCATCTGATTTTATTTTTTGAATTAATGCACTCAAAACAGACACAAGGATAAATGCATTTCTAAAAATGTTTTCATCGAACTATATCGGATCTGAAATAGAAAAATTTGATTGTAGTGATCTCTAATTCCACTGAGTAAATTCTAAGTATGTAGGATTTTTTTTATTAGAGTTTAGATGTAAAATTTACGTGCATTAGGTCAGAAGGCATAATATTCATTTTTATTAGAATGTATTTCAGAATGCATCTTGCTATTTCTGGATCTTATTATTCAAAATAAAACTCAATTTATGCTTTTATCTTAAAAGCATTTCTTTATTCTAATATCCTAATAGAAAATAACGCAGTCAATGCATATTAAGTGAATGGACATTTTTTTTCTTATTTTAAGTCATTCGTTTAAAATTATTTCAAGAAAAAGAGAAGATTAAATGGACTTTTCAATTCGTATCCATTTTGGAAGCTAGATATAACATTATTATATTCTTCTATTTGACAATAATTTTACTTTTACTTCGAATTGGAAAATATTAAAGAATGTCACTTGCTATTATAAAACATTAATGGTTTCAAATGCTAATCTAAGAAACTAGTTAAGAAAAGAATGGCAATGCGATATTAAACTTGTAGCAATATTTTCATACATATGAGAAAGCAACAAATAACTTATTGTTACAAACCTGCAATTCGGCTTCCCAGCATAGTTTATTCCATCAATAGAAAGAAAGTTTTACAGTCATCTGAATGGGACTAGCGCGTCGGAGGTCCCAGAGCTTGGCGACCATTTGGCGACTTGGCAACAAATTTGGCAACTTTGGCGCCAAAATAGATAATACCCGAAACTTCGAGAATTTTCCCGATCCGTTCAGTAGGAACCGAGATACACCTCGAACGTTCCTGATTGGTTGAGAGGCTACTAGCCCCGCCTCCTGAGACCTATAAAAGGGGCTGCGGCTGCCAGAGAGTCAAGTCCGAGTAGAGAGAGGACGAAGCCAGTAGTCGAAGACGTCGGAATAATCCGAGTTCGAGAGCAGCGGAGTCGAGTCGACGAAGTGAGTAAGCCGAGCCAGAGGAGTCGGAGAAGTAGAAGACGGAGGAGTCGTAAGCGACGGTGAGCAGCGACGGAGTCAAGCTCGTGATGAACTGAGCTGTGCGCTACTGTCTGCAGTAGATTCTGGTTGTATGCTGCTGTGTGTGCTGTTGCATGCTACACGTCTCGGGTGAAGGTAATCGTCTTCTGTGCTGTATATAGTTGACGCTTTTGTGCTGTCCTGTGTGTCTTCGTGTAAATAAACGTCGTTGTTTTTATTCTACTTCTGCCTGATAATTGAGCGTTCTACACACCATATCACTTCCACTACCCAAACGAACCCCGGTAAAGAAAATTTCGCAACATTATATAAAATACAAATTATTGAACTCATACAAACAAAGAAATATTCATTTATGCTTATAAAAATTTCAACAAATTGAAAGAACATTTTTGAAAAATAAATGTACGTTATATTATTAACTGAGCCATTTCTAGCTGATGTCAAAACAATTCTGAAATGATTTATTGATTGTCTTAATGTATAAAAATAGAAGTATAAAAATTAAGGGAAAGTTCAATAGCTAATTCAAAATTATAACATAGTCATATCAACTTTTATGTACACTGGCTAATGTTTTAAAACATTATCTTTTAAATAAATGATTTTAAATCATCAAGGTATATTTTGATTTATTTGTGATTATAAAAATCACAAATTTATCTCAACACTATAATTACCGATTTGTTCTATGCAAATATCAACCGTTCTATATTTCAATTTTGGTTTTCTTGATTCTACTGAGCTTACATTTTAAAATCATGCTATAGCTCCATAAACATTTTCCTAGATTAGACTTACAAAAATAAAGAACTGTACTGATTAAAAGTAGAGGCCTTCTTTGGTCTTTTAAGAATCATTGTGTGCATTGCAAAATCACATAAAAACGGAAGCTAGAAGGCAAGAAGAAAAATGTTGATACTTGTGTATAAAATGCAATTAAAAAGTTGTCTCAATGTAAATGAGATCTCTTGAATTCTTAGTATTTTCTATCCATACTCGATCTCGAATCATGTATTGATCGAATAACAGTTATGCTATTTCAGTTTCTGCAATTAAGATCATGGTATTTGATACGCACACTTTTTTTACTTAATATCACATAGAAAAATCAAAGGAAGTTAAATCTGATGGTTGGACGACGCAACAAATGTTGAAATTTTCACATATAGTCCTCATCTAAGAAAATAATTGTTGCGAAAAATAGATTAGCTCTATTAATATATTTTATCCAAAAGAGCAATTGCATGTTAATTTCTAACATACTTTTATAAAGTTACAACTAACACACAGATACCCGGTATCTTTAATGAGCATCAAATTATGATAGAATATATAATAGAAACACTAATACTGCTGTCTAAAAGATTTTAATTACTAACATTGAAAGCTATTTTCTAATAATCGTGCATGATATTTGAAATATATCATCATATAGTAATATTAAATTAAATCATTTAAATCAAAGTGATTAGACTAGATTGATTTCTAATCCAATGTCCCAAAAATGTAGCCTTATCGTACATTTCTGAAGATGGGAACACCGTATGTTTTTACAAACGTAAATATTGTAAAATATCTCGATATAGTGGCTTATCATTACCGGAAACAATTCCTCACCTTCATCTATTTTAAAAGCTTGCAAAATATCTCTCAATTACCATCTGAATGATACACGACATGAAATCAACAACCGATTTTATCATCATGTGAAAAAATCAATTATAAAGAAATATTAAATTATGCATAAAATAACTTTCCCTATTTTGAAGTCTCTGCAATCCATGCCAACATATTGAATAAAACCAAATTTCATATGCAAACTGTGGATGACATGGAGAGAGGAATTCAATAAAATAAATACATTAATAAAACTTTTTAGAAATGTGCAAATGATAAATTCCCAAAAGTCGTCGATGCACTATGTTAAAATCTAGTAGCCTTAACACATTGAAAATATCATATGTATGCATGTACGCAACAACGGTAAAGTTTTGCATAATCCCTTTTTCATGTATTCATTTTATTGATATATTTTCTGAAATTTCATCAACTATTGTTAGTTTCCCCCCCCCCTCGCATTTCATCTTCCCATGCTTTCCTTTCACAGACTTTATATGAAATTTGGCATTATTCCGTTAATTTGTTTTATTTCTGATACCCCTACAAAAGAAAATATTTTACGACCACTTAGGATACGACTAATTTTTCCAATCATTTTACATCTTTTCTTCAGACACAAAAATAAACCTAAAATCTTAAAACAAATGACCAGTTATTAGCATCCTATCTTTCTATAAGAAATATCAACACTAGATTTTAGCAATCATCAACACTTTTAATAATTCGTACTCAAAAAGTACCATTCCGCTTCTTCATTGTTGATCATTTATTTAAATTTACTATACGTAATGCAATTTCGTTCCTTTTTTATACTCCAACGTCTACTTCATCACCAGGTACAGCGAATAATCGTCGTACGATATTTTAAAATCTTCTTACAACAAAGCAGATTCAAAATGCTTCTGTTAATTTTTTTTTCCAGTCCGTTGCACTTTGAGAGATTGAACAATTTCCGGATGCACTTTTGCAACAATTTTATCTAGTTGAGTGTATAGATTTAGAAAGGCGGGGAGGGTTAGGGATGAGAGAGGGGTGGGTGAGGGGTGCGAAAGCAAAGCTAGGGGGGGAGATAGAAGCGAATCTCTTTGAAGAGAGCCGCCATTTGTCAAAAACGTGGTGCGTCAAGCATTCAGTGGCAATCCTCCCCAGTTCGAACAATTCTTCTCAAACCGCTCGGGAGAAAAAGAGCTTTAGATGAGGGGGTGAGGGACTGGAGATCCTGATTTATTGGTCAATTGATTGTAGAGCCTGTTGCCAACTCCACTTCCACAATTCTGCATGCGATATAAAACACGTGGCTTCAATATTTCTTTATTCGCTACGTAAAGTGAGGATTCTTGCCTCCGAATTAGAGATTACATCGGAACAGATTGGAAGGGAATTTTGAAATATTTTGTGAATAAATAGTATGCCACATGGAGAAATCTCGCTATAGTTTTTGTTGGTAATAATTCATTCAAAATTCGTAAGCGGGAAATTCTTATTCAAACCGAACGTGATTCTGACAAAGCTCCAAAGAACAGCGGATGAATCATTGATGTTATAATGCATGATTGATATACTCCAGTTTTTGGAGAAATGTAGAATGTGAAATATAGTTTAGAATCTACAGGAATAAAATAAGCTCATTTGACGCATTCCATGCATTTATGTAAAGTATTTCATGGGTTTGATGATTTAAAAGAAAATACTTTTGATAGATTAAAAAGATGATTGAAATAGATGAAACCGTAAATTTATTCAGTTTAAGTTTACAACATACTTAGATTCCTCCTTATAGACCATTTATATAATAGAGATAAACCAATTATTGTATCAGTTGTGGGCTTTTAGTTGTTTTCTTTATCAATAACTGATCTGCAAATATTTTAATAACAAAAACATTGCAAATAAAATGCTGAATCAACACATAGTTCTCAAACTACACAAACGAAATTTCGTTGAAAATAATTAATGCCAAAAGAAAAATGCATAACTTTTAGCTTCCCAATCGTTTATTACATGGTATCTGTAATATTGTTTGTTCTATAAGTGATTTATTATATAATACTTTCGGTTATATTTTAATTTTAGTTGGGTTAGTAGAAAGAAACAAGATTAAAATAAAATTTATTTATGTTGTTTAAATAATAATTAATATAATATAAATAGGAATAGAATATCTACTGAAAATAAAGGTTCAATGGACATGAAGTGAAGTCGGAATTTGCAGATAACAGATTCTTTACGCAAAAAGACGTAGTCACAAGTGTAACATATGACCCCTAAACGGATGCTGTTGCATCGAGATAACGAAAAGAACGGGACATCATGTTACGGTGCATACAAGACGGAACATTAAGTCTGGGGAATTTTGCATCCAAGAGTATCCTTTGTAGAGCAAGTAGCAATTCTTTGTTGAGAAGTTATTTGCTTTTCGCAACAGATATGGGAGAGACAAATAATAGTCACAACATTGTTTTGAACTATGCTATCTTATTGATGGTGTATTTTTAACTCTACCAATAAGTTAACAGAAAGCAAGAATTAGCAATTAAAAAACATATTGTCATACTAATAAGCTGATTGTCCATGTAGGAATTCTTAACTCTTTATAGGGCATAACTCTGGGGCAACGTCAGATAAAATTTTTAGGGGTTAAATCATGAAAAGGTGATGATATAAATCCTAAAACATCAAAAGATCGCTGATTTGTTGCTTAATACTAGAACCACCAAGACCGTCATTTTGACGGTTTACAAATTTCATGCTCAAAAATTTTGATATAATTTATGCATTGTTCTAGAACTTCATGACAACTTTTAATGAAATAAAGAAATAACAATTACGTATTCTTATGCAATTTCCCCACAACCATTTTAACGTTCATAATCAGTATGACCTATTTATACCGAGACCTGTCAAAAGGACGGTTTTGGCAATTTCAAACTTAATATTATTTTAAGAATCATCTATACAATGATGGACATCAATACGTATTTAAATTTATTTATACTTCGCTTCCAGACATTTCCTGGAAAATTTTGAATTGCATTTTTCGTATGAAATATTGATTGATCCCAAGTGTTCGGCAGCCGTTATAATGGGATCTATTTTATTCCGATTATGATTCAATTTAGAACGAAAATCTCTAACTGATAAATGTAATCAAGACACAATCAATATCAAAATGTTTTCCATGGGTATTTTTTTATCAAAAATTAATGAATTATTTTATTAAGAGTTTTTGTTAAAATCCTTTATTTACATAAACTAAGCCAAAAATTGCAATGAAAGTCATGATGTTAAAAAAACCGTCATATATTTCACTCATAATTCTAATGTCAATTTATGAAATAAGGTGTGCTAAATATTCATTCCAGAGATCGTTCAGGGGAAAATGAAAATTGTAAGCATGTATACTTATACTTATGGTAAGCATATTTACCATTGGAAGTTAAGAGTAAAAATACCATCAAACGTTCATTGGTAAATATTGGTACATACCACTTAATTTTAGACAATTTAAAATAAAAGTGTTCAATTTTTTTTTGTTAGAAATAATGGAATTGCTGGGAATTGAAATCCAGTAATGTCTTAAAGTTTGGAATTTATTTTGCATTTGATACGACGACTAGGTGAATCGTTAAATTGCAAAAATATATAATTGTTTCAATCTGATACAAATTTCCGGTAAATTTCATCACGTTTCGCGTTAAGAAATAAACTAAACTGTCATAAACTACAGCACAACTTCAATTAATCAGCACATCAAAAATGAAGTCAAAATATGCATAAAATTGTTAGCAGGTAGATTCCGAATTCTAAGGAATTGCAACTACGTCAACAATGTTGGTTCTTTTTTAAAAACGGATGTAGAATTTAAATTAATTAATGTTATAATTAATTAATATTTAATATAATAACAAATGCTGATAACTAAATAATGTTTTGTTGTTTCTAATGACACTTATCATAGACAAGCCCACTGACTTTAGATGTCAGTGATTTTAAGCCAAGAGTGCGTCTTTTTTTTTCAGTAGCGCCATCTAGGGCTAATAGTTTGACTTAGCTACACACACATCACAACCCTTTTTACGGGGTAGACTTCGTTCATACATCTACAGATGGTAATTTAAACCTGAATCAGAGAACGATCACCCCTGATCCAGTACCCCCAGTGGTTTTACTCTCTACATGGAGGAGTGGTATTACTACTACGCGTATAAATCTCCCGACAGATTTATACGCGCACCAGCCACCACACACAGAGTCTTCGGCCGGCGGGGTTCGAGTTCACAATCCAAGGAAGCGAATCCAATGCCCTACCAACCAGGCTATCCCGGCCGAAGAATATCTTGGTTACAAGAAACACAACACAGTAGTGCTTCATTTATGAAAACTTCTCCAAGATTTAAAATTGAATGACAAACATTGAAACTTAATGTCATTACGAATAGGCAGTAGTATGATTACTTAACCATTTATGAATTTAAATGGTATTTAAGATTAGGTTTAATGCATTTCTGAATCATCAAATTAACTCAGTCAAATGTTAACCATCTGATTATCCTATTTATCATTTTAAAATAGTTTTTGAGCCCTCATAAAAAATCTTTTGCAGGTGGTAAGTGTACATACTGGAAATATATAAAAGGTTAAGCCAAAAAGAAGTTTGGTTTGTTTTTTCATACTAAAAAATATCACTGCAGAAATTATTTACTTTTTGAAGAGCATCAAATGTATCATTGGTATTTTAGTTTGGAAAAAAATTTGCAAATTTCCGTTTAAAGCGAAAGTCAATTACATTTTTTATTGTATTTTTTTTTCTATTTAAATTAGGAATTTTTACACAGACTACAAAATTTCAATCTGAAGTCGCAGCATTAGCAAGTAAAACAATACTATCAATACCTAAAATTATTATATGAGGGGGTATCAATGAGTAACGCACTTAATTTTGAACTCTATTGTAAACAAAAAAAAATCATTAACCCTATAAAGGGCCATTTTTTTCTAGTCATATTATGTTAAAATATTTTTAGGCTTGAAATTAGAATAAGAAAAGGGATTCATTTAGCTTATTAGATCAATTTAATTTGATTAATTAATTTGGTTAATTAATAATTAACAAATCAAGACACATCATTTTGTCTGAGATAGAGAACTGAATCATCTAAGTTTCTGACTTACTAAAATTTTTTGTCAGAACTTATGCCAACCTACATAATTTCATACAAAGATTGATAAATTTAGTGGGAAGCATACTTCCCACGGCCCTAGAAAGGGTTAAATGATAATATGAAATGGGAACGGAAGCATTGATAGTTTATTACATTACTTACTTTTACTACATAACTATTATTTATGTTGAGCATTTATCTTAGCACTGGATCAGTTTCGAAATCCATTGTGCCATCGGTTGAGAATAGAACGGAATCTCGACACAATGAATCTCTTCACGGATCCCAATCGATGAAAAGTTGAAGGTTCCCATTTCGGGCTCAGATTCCGGCAAGAGCTTTCCTTCTGGGTAGTTTCAAAAATACGACTTTTGAAATGTCCATCAATCCACCATACATACCGGACTTGGAATCCTCGGGATTTCATCTGTTGACGGCCATGAAGAGGTTCTTCGGCTGTCAGAAGCATATCTCTGAGGATGACTTCAAATGTATCGTGTGACAGCAACTCTATACGCAGCAATGAGATCTGCATTTCTAAAATGATCCAATGTTAGGACTAATACCTTAGCATGAATAGCGATTACAGTAGTAAATTGGTAGTGGCAATATGTAATGTCACGAATGGCAGTATCGATAAGTAGTAAATTGGTAATATTTTAATGTCCGTTTCATATTGTCAGTCATTGCATGTTTTAATGATTTTTAAAATTATCTGCGTTTCTTATTGATACTTCATCATAATTAAATTTTAACTAATTGTTACCAATTGTTATGAAGTTTGAGACAAAATAAGATACGATTCTTTTCTTTATTGACTCTTAATTATAATATTTAAATTATCAAAAATTTTAATATTTATTGGAATCGGTCATTGTATTCATTAAAAATAAAGTATCTCCATAAATATTCAGTATAATGTTAATGCACTTTATTGGAAATGCTGGAGAAGACTGATTACAAATTTTGCTATTTTTATCTCAGCGTGATTTCCAATATTTAAATTTAAAACCGTGTTTCATTAACGCATCGTATTTGAATCTAGAATTAAAGAAAAAAGAAAAAAAAATGAATAAATCATAATCACTGGAAACGTATCATAGAAACAAGATAGTTTAAATACTTTATGGAACAGTAACATAACGGTTTTTGACTATTTCCATGGTCACGATGGCCTGGTGATAAGGTCTGGAGAGACCCGATTCCAATGAAGAACCGTCGTGTA
Organism: Argiope aurantia; assembly: GCA_026543865.1. Classification (NCBI taxonomy): domain Eukaryota; kingdom Metazoa; phylum Arthropoda; class Arachnida; order Araneae; family Araneidae; genus Argiope; species Argiope aurantia. The sequence continues at coordinate 321,547 of JAPMOR010119832.1, forward strand.
AGCGGGCCTGGTGGACGTTAAATCCGTCGGAGCCAAACGTCCTCCCGCTGGACTGGTGTGGAAATTTGGAGAGAGGGTTAAGGCTCAGGTGTTGTCCTCTTCATCTGACTGCTGTTCAACATTATGAGGTTCGACAAAAATAGCACTTGTATTGCTTTAAAACGGGACGGTAATATTACTAAACTAAATTCAACATTGACTCTTACAATATTTTAAGTAGAGAATTTAAACATTTTTTGGTTCTAAGTAGGGGCTGTAGATTCATTTTTAACGAGTTTAATTTTACATTCTAACATATTTTTTTAGAAATTAACATTTTATTAATATTTATTTTAGAAAAATTAATTTCTTTATTTAAATGAATTTGTAAAAAAGCATGCGTTTATTTATTATGGAAGGCAATGGTGTATACAAGCATTAATATTTCATAAGACATTAAATGCTTTATAAATACTGTAAAAACTAAGTCAATGGAATGTCACAGGTACAAATTAATTTATTTAGAAACTTGGGAATATCCTTTTTTTCTTTTAAATCCTTCCATTCAGACTGGCAGCCCTTGATAGTTATTTAGAGAGGGCGAGAGTTCTTAGTTTACATTTACTATTAGCAATCACTTATTTCGGAAGGTCCGAAATAAAACATTTTGAAATGAAGATGAAAGCATAATTTTTTCTTAAATTTCAACTGTTATGAAACTTTTTGAAACACTTCAATTATACATTGTAATCCCTTTTGTATATTTTGCAGTTAAATATTATTTCTTTATATAGTTATCCATTATTATAATTCAATCTGACATTTATTTCTGTTAGAAAAATAAATTTATTTGAATCAATTATTTAAGTTTTTAGCGTTTAATCTTTAATTATTATGACGCCAATGGTATTATTTAACAAACCATTGGCGAACTGGCTACATGATTTTAAAAATTGGCGAACTTAGGTACTTACCCACTACTAAATTTCAGCCTGCCTTTTCAACACTACCTTTTGTTTTATGAGCTCTGAGTTTTTTAATAAATGATTAAAAGCATTTGCAAATAATGTCTTTTCACATTTCTACTCGATAAAGCACTATATTATATTGTAAAATTTGTGATAATGCAACTTTTCAGAATTAACGCTCTGCGAGTTATTTGAAAAAATAATCCAAATTCTGTTAAAAGCCTTCAAATTCGACATTTTAGCTACTTGATACGCTTAATTATTGATAACAATTTTCAAAAATAATCAAAATGCTGGCGATAAGATGTTTGTGTGTTTTTGTTTGTAATTATGGCACTTGCCACGGACAAGCCCCGCCGTCAGACAGCCGAACGGCGATAAGATGTAAATTGTGAATGATAAAAGGTTGTATTTTAAGAAACTTGTTTAAAGTCAAACTTGTCAAGTGGAATCTAGTCTAAAGTCAAACTGTAGATTTAGAAATAAAAGCTTTATATCCGTAAACAATATACAATAGTTCCAGAACGGCAATTTCTGCTGCCTAATACCACCTCCGTCTAACCAATTTCTTGATGAATATGACCAAATTATCAAGTGGAAAATTGATGCGATTGTAGATTTGAAGCTGGAATGAGGTTTCATCACTAAACGGTTGTGGTATTTGAATGCTAAATACTTATTTTTATCTTATCAACTATATAAAAACATCATTATTCTTAGAGTTAATGTTAAGAATATTCATAAAAACTTTCCTTATAATCATTTATTAACATGAAGTATTCTGAAAAGAAATGCCAATACAAGTAGACAGTTATATATCTGTCTGGTATTCTAAATAATATTGAAAATAAGGATGTTTGATTTACTTTTGTATTTATTCATCTTGATATAGCCATTCAATGATCGGCATATTCTAAGATACCATTTGTGTGCTTCTCATTTATACATCATTTGTGTAACAATCCTGAATCATTCGTAAATCCCTGTAAATGATGAAGCACTTCAGTCGCACCATGAGAAAGGCATAAAGCTTCACTTATTTTTCTCTTTCCAAAATTCGCGAACTTTCTGCTTCAGACGTTATTTCTGATTTGTTTCCTTAATAGAAAACTTTCCCTTCCGCTCAAGAATCAATATAATAAACACTGTCTAAAGCTAATTGAGCTATAATCTGGAAGAATTTAAAGAAAGCATGCCATTTCCTTTTAAAGATGGGTTAGATTCCTTTTGAAAGAACGAATTTATTTTGTTGGTTAAAGCAAAGGTGAAAAAGGTAATCAATAATTTTAATTCGTATTTATAATTCATCTTTAAAATAACTCACGATTCTAAATGCATAAAGATATGAATTTTCTCACTTTCATGATAAAAATTTGATTTTTAATTTTTTTTCAATACTATGCAATGATATATTTATACTAGCCTATAAAAAACAAAATTCTATTACGTCTAAATAAATATACACTTGTAGACTTAAATTTCCAATAATTAAATTTGTTTTTCTAAATTTTTATTATTTTCTCTTATACGTTATTTTGTTTATTTTTCCTTAGTGAACTTAGTAAGAAATTTTATTTGTATACCATTTTGCTGCTTTATGTACTGTTTTACTGTACAGTAATTTATCTTAGAACTGGGATTTTCATATAATATATGGTATTGTTTTAAATCAAATTTTCATAAGATATTGAATTTATGAATATTTGGTCCTTTATAATAATACTAATTGTATGATATTTTTGTCTCCCATGACGATAATTGTATGCCTTTTATGACTCCTTTATAAGAAAAGTAAAATTTAATTCTTCACAATATAATAAATTATAATTTCGAAGAAAATTCTGGAAAATGCTATTTTTGTACCATAGTAATAAATAATCAGAATTTAAAATTCTAGTCATGAATTTATAAGTTTTAATAAGTCTCCTAACTTGTTCTGCAGCATTTTAAGCTACAATAAAGCTAATTATTTATTAATAAATGGAATATTTCAGCTTTTTAAATATTTCTTTATTATGAGATACTTTCATTACTTGCAGGATATGTTCAAATGTTCGCCGTATAAGTTAATTTGGTTTATGATACATCTTTGAATATCAAATATTCTCCCCTTAACCCTTTGGGTACATTTGATATATCAGCACGTTACGCATTTGTTTAAATTGGTTTCCATTTTTTTTGTAATTCTAATTAGCTTTAGTTATCTCAATGTCATGTAGTAAATATTCTGAATAATAAAAAATAAATGAATTCTTACTTAAAAGATACTGCTTTCACATGTTCAAAAAATTAAATGCACTTCAAGTGCACAAGTCGTTTCAAATAAATGTGTAGTCAAACGGTTAATATGGTGAGCTAGTGTGGAGTGGGTGTATCGGCTCGGGTATTGTCGCCATAATTTCACGGTACCAAATTCCAAGGTTCATCCTTAAAAACACTCCTGTAAATTCAAAATGAGAAAATAACCCAACTAAACAGACAAACAAAAAACTGTAAGCTTTGTTGAAAAAAATGTAGCAGTTCCAAATTCCCGAAATAGTTGCAGTACAACCAATCTCATAAAATTCGAACAAAGTTGGTGAGATTTCGATAAGTGATTGAAGCGATCTGTGATCTAAATCTCCCTGCAATTTCAAATCCGTTGTTCGATAACAATTTTTACTTCTCACATATTTGAAAAGCATCCTTCCTCACAAGATCAGCACACCCTTTTTTCGTGTTTTTAAATCATTATTTACGCGCGTCGCGGGACCTTTAAATCCAGCAAAGCATCAATTGCAAAAACGCAATAAAGGCTGAACGTTAACCCGTTTTCCATCCCTATAAATAATACTTCGAACGGTTTCTTCAATTTGGCAAAAGTTCAGGAATTGGGTGAGTGGGGAGGATTCCTTTAAAATATTCTTTTCCAATTCTAGGCGATTTATCATCTAATCTTCCTACCCCCTATTTTGACACTCGCTGTTTGAAAGAAATGAGCAACTCACTGGCATAAACAAAACTATGCACGTGCTGCATAGTTTTCCAGAAATTGTTTTTCATCTCTGTGTATGGTTTTTCTTCCCATTTTTACTTCTACTGCAGTGGCAACACTTCTTTTCTCTCGAATATACCGCTTTTTGACTCGATGTTTAAAGAGAAGACATAAATTCCCGATTTTTTTTCCATTCTAAAAATCGCTACCCCCTTCCCCCCCCCAAAAAAATCACCCATTGAGCAAGCTCGCGCAGAGGCCAAGGAAGAAGTTTTATGAAAAAGTTTGTTTTTGTTTTGATTTTGATTTCTGTTTTGCTCCTTTTTATATGCTATAAATATTATTCTGCATAGGGTGTGAATTTTCATGAAGAAAAGAAAAAAACTGTTTTTATTGAAAAAGTGTATTTCAATGTATGATATTCTGTTTTATAGTCGGGTGCATGTTGAATGGTATCGATTCTTGAGGAAGATTAATGGAATTTTTGATAGTGCTTTAAAGAATACATATTTCTAAAAATGGAATAGAATCTTTCACTAAGTGTGATTCGTAACATTGTTCTTTTTACGACAAATGCGAAAAAAATTAAAGGGGCTTACATATTTTGGAATTGATTTCCTAGTAAATCGGTTTTCTTATTGCAGACTTTTCGGAATTTTGTTTTTCTCCTTTGTTTTTCTCCTTTGTTTTTCTCCTTGTCTACTCCGATAAATTCAACGCAAATTTGAAAAGAATTCTTAATGGATGTTTTTAAAAGTTCTGGTTTCTCCCACTGAAATAATGGAATATATTCCTAGAAATATTTATTCTTTCCTTTCTAAAAATAAAACGTATTTATTTGTTTCAAATTTGCTATCGTGTTTTTTTTTTCCTAATCTTTTCAAGAATTTCTGAAATATTTTTTAAAAGACGCAAACAGCGATACTTAAAGAATCAAACCATAATTTTAAATATATATCTTTCTCAATAAATTCAAAATTAATGTGCTGATACAATTTATTTTCTATGTTTTTATATGTTCAAAACTATAAGAATATTCTAGTAAATTTGAAACGGCCTAAATATTTGTGCGCAGTTGAAATCCATATTGTCCGAGAAATTTTTTATAAACTATATTCATGAGGAAATCTTTAGTGAAAGTTTCCTGATAAATAATTAAGCCTTAAGTTTTTATTAATTACGCATAATGTTGTCACTGCACATGCACAGCATTACTGCTAAAGATAACATGATGGTTACCAAAGATTTGTTAAACTTAATTTAAAATAGCCAGAATATAAGAAAAATAAATTTTTTAAAAATTATACATACCGGAAATTGTTTTCTTAATTTGAAACTGTTTATAAGATTCTTTTATATATAGATTCTTTTATATATTCAGAACTTGGAAGGCATTCAACTGTTCACGAAGTTTTAAATTGACTGTTTAAAATTCCTGTCTCCCAATCTTAGTTGTAAATGCATTTATAAATTTCCACACTTATTATTTAGCTAAAGATTAACAATTATTTAAAATTATTAATAACTTTTGAAAAAACATTAATTTTCTGCGACTCTTATAAGCCAAAGTCTTCCGGTAATTTTTTGAATTAATATCAGATTTTAAATTTTTTTTTGGCTATTTATTGGTTAGTGATAAATAATTTAGAATCCGTTAGCATACCATAGTAAAAAAAAATGTTGATTTAATTTATTTTTAAAGAACCACCTTTAAAATAAATTAATTTTAAAAGGGGAAAAAGGCATAGTTAATAAAAAAAATGTGCTTCAGAATGGGGTGTCTGTATTTCATGTTGCTAATATTCAAAGTGTTTAAGAGAATTCTTACAACACGCAGATATATGCACTCTCCTTTTTAAAGTGTTATCACATTTGAAGGAAAGAAAGTAAATTGAAAAATGTGAAACTAAATAAATTAGAAATATATTTATTAGAAACTGAAACCCTCATAATAAATTGTTTTGGGATAATTTGAAACCGAATTTAAGGTTGAATGGATTCGTATGTCGATTGTTACTAATCCGCAATATTGTTTTTCTCCAATGTTAGTACCATTGCTGAAAAGATAGATATTCTTAATAGACACTAGGTTATTGATACATAATCTTGATGACAAATTTGACCATTTAACTATTTAGTATCACAAAGAAATTTCTGGAAAATACAAGAATTATGGGGATATTTCTATTAGGAAGCAATATATATTCTTCAATAAAATTCGATTCTCTGTTGGGGGACTGTAAAAGGTCAAAATGCCCTTCGAGTAAATTCTCTTTTTGGAGCATTGATCAAGGTGAGGACTTTCTACATGTATTTTCAGTGCAATTATTGTTTTCTGTTTGTTAAAGCAATGGAATTGGATATTACATTAGTTTCAGAATTATAGCGTTATATAAAACATAGTTTATTGCTTCTCTTATCAGTTCCTTCTGTTGGCGATACATTCCAAATTTTTACTGTCTGAAATTTAGCTAATGAGTATTTTTCATTTTATTTTCACTGTGCCTCTAATTTTTATCTGTTCTATAATTACTGTAAATAAGATTTTTCCAATGTATTTTTTGGTCGTCAAAGTCATTTTTCTCTGATATAATAATATCAACACAATTTGTTTTTGTGAATATCTACAAATGATGTCATTATGCACAAATTGGCTACGTTTATGCTATTTGTACTTTATATTTTCTAGAAGAATAAAGCATTGCCTCTCATTATGTAACATACTGGACGTCCTACACAACAAATGAAATATTGTATCCGGGGTTGTACAAAAGATACAAATTGATTAAGTGTATTCATTATATCATTCTTTCTGAAAAATATATCATTGCATTTATAGAAAAATGCATTATTATACTAATAGAAAAATGTCTCAATTAAGTTTAAGGAGAATTACATTTTTTATGCTGTTTACGATCTGCTTTTTTGTGAACATTAGCAGAAAATTAGTAGCATTAAATGCATCAAGCACAGTTATTCGAGATGATTCTTAAATGCATGATTATTGCTTCATGTCATTAAAGGATTACAAACCGTAATTCCTAAATTCGAAATATCCTTATCCTCTAAACGACAGATACTAAATATTGAGTCATCTTCTTTATTCGTTTTGAACATTATAATACAGAGCAGGAGCTTATCGAAAATGAAAATGAATTAGAAAATTGGAAAGGATTACGAACTGTGAAATATTTGGTTATTCTGAGCAATCGCTTTTCAAAAACAACTGCAATTTCATTTTAAAATCTTTTTAAAAGTCAAAAGGTAATACTAAAATGGAATTTTATAATATATAAAGGATTAAAAAGAAAAGAAATTTAGAGATATAAACCATTTCAGATGTTTTATTTATTCACGATTTTTATCTGGTTTTACTTTCCTATTCAGTAATTCACTTAATTTTGAAAGTAATTATCTTTTAATGGCTTGAATTATAGTTAAAAATAATAAATTATATGAAAAAGAAATTGAAAACGTTTTCTAAATTTTACAGTTTTAAATCCTTTGATAATTAGAAAATTTATATTTATTCTTTATGTACTAATCTTTTAAGAGGTGAAATTGTTCATAAACTATAAAAGTTTTTGAAATTGCAGATCGAAAGTAACTTTGTGAAGGTTATTTTTATAAAATGATAAAAAAAATGCAGAAATATAAATGACGATGCAACTTATATCAGGATGATATTGCAGATTATAAATATTTAATTTCACATTTAACTTTAATTAAATATTCCAAACAACAGATTGACTATAAAAATAATAAATATTTTTATATTAATATAATATTTATTATTTAATATAATTTATAATAAATATTTATTTATTATCATATGTGTAATTCGTTCTCTATCAGGGTTTTCATATTTTATTAACATCTTTTCAATAATTGGCATGAAAATTAAAATTTTTAAAATCTATATGTTCTGTCGATGAAATCATATTAAGAAATTGAGATCTAGGAATTCAGACTTTTTTTCTACTTTTTTGTATGCTAAGTGAACAGAGAAGTGAAGAGAAAATGATATAATCGTACAAAACATACAAACACGATAATTCAAAAACACAATAATTTAAATATAGTAAATTTGGTATGAGATTTTGTATCTACAATTGCATTTCTGTGTCAAATAGTTGTTCTAATCGGTTGAGAAAAACGTTTCCAAAACATAAATTCGACTTTCGGATACTATATATAGTCAAATAGTATCCGTATTAATCGCCAAAATAATTCGCCAGGGATGAAACGATAGATCCAGCAAAAACAATAAATTATCATCAAAAGTTAATATTTCCTAACTATTATATACCAATGTCATTCAAGGCGTTCACTGGTTTAAGGTTTATTAGGCATTATTTCAAGGTTTATTAGGGAGTACGCGAGAAAATTTTTGGGAGACCCCTTCCAATGGTTCATTTTACAAAATTTCCTATCATTTAAATGTTTGAGACAATAAATCAACCTAAAAATTAATGACTTTCTGTTTATATATTGTGCATCAAATCTCATTTGGCTAATAAAAATCAATAAAAAAATTGAAAAGAAATTATGATAAATAAATACAGGAGAACTGTATTTATCAAGGTAATGTCGGTAAATCCTTTTCCAAAATAAATAGCTCAATTTTTATAAAAATATTTCAAGCTGAAAAATAAATAACGGAAGGAAATATTTAATCAAAAAATACATTTTCGTGCTGAGGTAGAAAAATAATTCTTTTTTTTTTAAATCTATTTTTTGCAGTAAATTGCAGGTATCTTCGCTCTTTGGAAATAACTCTGCAGAGATCTAGAAGACCATGAAAATCCAACAAAAATTCTGCATTTTTTTGTAGTAAAAATTTTTATGCATCTCAGAAAACCAACGCCAACGATTATAAAAGGCATCAAAGCAGCGACTAAGATTCGTTTTTTTTTCTGGGTAATTTTTTTCTTTTTTCAAGTTACTTTTAAAAAACTACAATCTATCTTTTTGTTATTTTTATGCCTCTATTTTTTTCTGCTAATGCAAGTGTATGGAAACGAGGGTGAAAAAAGTTACCTCGCATGAAAATTTTAATATTTTGGTCCCGTGTAATAACGTTTTTATGAAGTGCATTTTTCGCGTGCACATTCACTACCACAAAGTCTTTCAAGAATTTTTAACAGCCCTTCTAACCTTCCCCAAAAAATATTTAGACAGAAAAAAATTCTTCCTCCCAGGTAAACGCAACTACCTGACATTAATTATTTTTATTTTAACCTCAAACAGAGTAAATTGCATGTTATGAGCTGAGAGAGTAGTGGATAATTTTTTTCCTATTAGAAAATTAAATTATTTGCCACATAAAAACACTAATAAAATAACAACGAAAAAAAGATGTCTACATTTTTTTAATATATTTCATAATTTAAGTGTGTTTACTCATCAGCCCTCTGCCCCCCCCGTGCACTAAAATAAAATTAGTGACATTTAAAACTATTTCCACCAGATAATAAAAGTTTACTCAAGGTTGAACTTCCGTCACTAAGAGCAACAAACATGAAAAGGTGAATTTACTAATTGCTAATATTTCAATTAAGTGCATAATCTATATTCTTTGAAGTCTACAGATAAAAGAAAATCTTAATTTTTTTAAAGCAAACTATGTTTAAAAATCGAAATTAAATTTTCGATCCGAAATGAACTTCACTAATTTATTATCGAAACTTGTATAAATGAATGTTGCTGAAATAATGTAACGTAAATCACCCGATGTGTGCTCGATGAATATACCAATTAGCTCCATAGCGATAATGATGTTTAATTTTATGAGATTATATGAAACATAAGTAGTAAACACATACAAAAAGAACAAAAAGTAGCTCTTATAGATATGAGTAAAGAGAACTTAAACAG
>JAPMOR010119841.1:0-22306 GCA_026543865.1 Argiope aurantia
TTTTCATGAAACAAAACTATCAAGCATTCATAGGACTTAAGCCATTCTCAATTAAGTGTGAAATGCAATGAGTACTTAGCCATAAGACTAAATGTATTATGAAGTATTTTAGGGAATTATAAATTATTAAGATGAAAGCTAATGAATATTACTAAAATTTAATTCTTCTTTTTAAACAAGTTTTTAAAAAACTGTCGTCTATTTTTTTTAAAAATACATCAAATTTCCTTATATGCAGCCATATTACGATGCGTGTAATTATGTGAGTGCTTATTGATAAGGAGTTTTTTATACATTTTATACATACATTTATTCAATTTTCTTTTCGTAAGGGAGCTAAATAAACCTTCCACCATAATCAAAACGTAACAAAAATGCGCAAGGATTTAAAGAACATTTAAAAATATAAAAAGAAATTTTGAAATCATATTTTAGTTACTTAAATGTCCCAGTTTAAAACAACACTGGGATTATTTTGGAGCAACTCGTTATTGTGAGACTCGCTCAGATGACGAGGGCGACTCTCTCACCCTCCTTCTTTCCAAATATCCGCACCACCACAAGGTAGGTCATTTGACCCTGACAGATTTAAAGTAGGTCAGATCTTTTTGAATGGCGGTTCTTCGCTGAAATCGGGTTATAAACTTAGACCTACTAGCCCCAAATCCGGGATCACCACATTCCACAGAAAATCTGAGAGAGGACAGTCATACATTCTGGAATGTTTCGAAAATAAACTCACCTGATTGATCTTCCGTCGTATCCGATTCGATGATCTGATTATCAAACCACATGTGGGCCACTGTCATTCTGTTCTGCGTCAAAGTACCCGTCTTGTCGGAGCAGATTGTGGAGGTGGAGCCTAGAGTTTCCACGGCCTCCAAATTCTTTACGAGACAGTTCTTCAATGCCATTCGCTTGGCCGTTAAAGTCAGACATACCTACAAAAGTGTTCGATTCGTATTATAAAATAAAATAAAAATTAAAATGAATTTTCATTAGTGTACTAAAAAGGAAAAAAGTAAATTTTATCAAAATAGAGGAAATCAAAACAAAATCGTAAAAGCGTGCGGTTTTAGTTAAAATACTATAAGTAAGTTTGAATTTTAATCCCATTTATAACATACCAATGTTGTTGAAGGATGTTTAAAAATCTCGCAATATTCCTGCTGACTTAGTTTTTTTGCAATATCGTTTCCAGTACGTCCATATTTTTAATTTTAAAATTTTGCTTTGTACTTTATAGTACAGTAATATCGTGCTCCAAAGACTTTTCTTTATATTTAATGTTTCCTACTTTTTAATCTTTGATATATTTTATATATCGTTGCTATATGACAGAATGTCAAGATCATTTGTTTTCAGCCAATTATTTCTGTATGTTGTTCTCGAAATAGAGCCAATTCAAGATAGATTTAATCATTTCAATGTTCAATATGTTCCTAAAACATTAAAATATTTCGTTTTCATTTAAGTCAAATGTAGAAAATTTCAAAGCACTTGCCTGACGGGAAATGAGTGCAAAATTGAACGCATAATTCCATCTTCACAAACAAGAAACAAGCTATGTCAAATAAAGGCTTATAACTAATTTGCATCTAGTGATTAAAAGTATTATATTAAAATACTTCATAATCATAGAAGGTTCGAATGCTGCAAAACATTTTAGCTTAAAATTCTTTTGTAAAAGACTACTAAAGAAAATCATGCAACATCTGCATTATACCAGGAGATAAAAATAAAGAGGGGAAAATCATAATTGGTTTAGCTTTATGCTAAAATACCTAATTTGCACGCGAATTTGCAACAATTAACATTCGACCTCCAGTTTTTATAAATGATACAGTTTAATTAAATGGGCCTCTAATAATCACTGATCATCTATTTTGGAAAAAATTCTACACAAAATCGTACAGTTTAATAAACTAATCATTTCATATAAAAACCAGTAGGAGTGGTCTTCTTTAAATCGAAAATCTCGAATGAGGGTCTTATTTCCTTATTCCTGTATAAAATCGGGTACCTTGGCTAAGACCACGAATACTTTGCTTGGCATTGGCGAACAACAATAAATAAAATATTGATATTTGGCGTGAATTTAGCATTTTTAATGAACCAATAATGTGATCTTTGGCGATTTTTTAATATAATATAAAAGTAATGGTACTGGAAAATTGAATTTGTGTTTTCGACACATTATTTTGAATCAATCGAAACCAAAAATTGACACAGAACTGTAATTACAATCAGAAAGTTACATATTAAATTGCATTTTTGAGTTATCGTGTTTGAGTTACTTATAAAATTAAGACAGACCAAAAGTCACTCTTGACAAATTTGATTCCAATTTTTATAGATATCTACCTTTTAGATGCTAAATCAGAGTACCAAATTTTATCTATCTAGCTTCCATCGTTTTGTAATTATCGTGTTAACTTATATTCAGACAGCCGGTCAGACAGACTTCTGAATGAATTTAGATTAAAATTTAATAAAAATCTAAAAATGGGATATAAAGAATGTATATCAAGTTTCATACACTTAGCTCAAAGAATTTTTAGTTATCTTTTCCATAGAACAGATAGACGTAACGCCAAAAAATTTTGTTTCAAACTCATGGAGGTCTTAAATAAGATCTGTTAAAATCTCAAATCTCAATTTGTTTTTTATTTTTAGAATACTTTCTCTATACTTAATATGCTAAAAAGAAAAAAAAACACTAAAAAAACTAAATACAAACTGTCATATTTCGGGTGATTTCTCCCATTTTCGCCATATAAAACACTGGTTCAGTTTTTTCACGATTTATATGAATTATTTTCGAATTAAGTTAAAGGCATTTTTGATTTACGATGTGAAACACAAGTTTAATGTTATTCCCTCTATGAATATAAATGAATCCTATTTATTGATGAAAACCAAAACCGTCTTTACAATAAAATCATCCACAAAACGCATCCAAAAATTTTTTACTTCTTAATCATTCCTTATACACCAAATAGTTAAAGCTTGCCTTTGTTGCTATTATCGGTTTAAAAGCAGAAAAAAAAGAGAAAACTACACTTTTCAAACAAAAATATAAAAAATTCAAAAGCAGCTCGAGCTCATTACCACTGTTTTCTAGCACTAAAAGGTCAGATGTTAATGGTTCTTTTTTCTTTTTTTTTTATTCCTGCAACTACAACATGACATTCTGATAATAATTTTTTTTTCTTCTCCATGTTTTTCCTTATCTTTTTTTGGAGGAACTCGAAGATACTCAATTCTCAAGCTAAAATAACATTAACATATTATTAATTACTCGAACAGAGTTCCGCGACACTTTTTTTAATATGTGTTAAGTCGCTATCTTCAACTTCGGACAATAAACCCAGCGTTTTCTTGAAAGAGCTTTATTGCATTCTTCAAGCCTCGGCGGAACTTCCTCGCATCCAAACAACTTACAAATTTTTTGCTTAACCAAGCAAACCACAATAAGTTTCAGAGCCGCTTACTCGAATAATCTCGAAAAGTTTAACTGCTTGTTATTATAAATAACCCTAATGTGTCACTAACTAAGGAAATGTTGGGATTTTTCATGTTTTGAATCTTTGCTTCGACATCTTTTAATGGGAATTTCCATCCAAGTTTTCTTGTTTTTGACATAGAGGGGAATATTTGTTGGTTGTAGTTTAAAAGCCGAACAATAGATGGCGTTTATATAGAGGAAAGAACGAAAGGAGATAATGAATAAAATAAATGTATTATTAAAATAATTGTATATCTAGGCTTCTTTTCTTTCTCTTTCTTTCTTTTTTTTCACATTTTCTTAAAAAATTGAACAATTTTAGTTTAAAATGCGGTAGAGGTCAAAGATTATTTCTTTATGTTATAATTGTCTATTATTAAGCAGCATATAAAAGAAATACATTACATTTTAATGAGAAACGTGTGAAGCATTTTTAAAAATCTTTCGATATGAAAATAATGCCGAAAAAATGTATTCTGGTTCGTACTTAATTAACAATTCGATTCAATGGATTGAATCGCATTGAATGAATTGAATCGCTTGGAATTGTAATTATTGGAAAAGGAATTATTTGCCGTGTAAGTTTGACTTAATATTTGTAATGATAATTAGTTGATTCATTAACAAAAATATCCTTATGGTTAAATTTTTTTTAAATGTCTTTGTGACTTACTCATGTGCCATCTTATTCGAGATATTTAGTAGTTTCACAAGTATCTCGAGGGGATCAAAATATAAACTGAACATATTCGTTGAAGAAAGAAAGTTGTATTAAAGAATTCATTTGAAACTTTTTTTTTATTTAGCACCTTTGTAATTTTTGTAATTAATTTCATTTAGCACCTTTATGTAATTTTACTTGTTTCACATATATATAAAAATAGAAATTTAAAATCGATTTTTCATTCATTTCCAAATGTATTTGAATTTTAAAAAATTGCATATTTATGAGTTTTGAAACAGAATACTCTGTTTAAATATTTAAGGAACTTAATTATCCGTATCGATTAGTTTTATTAAATTTTTATTCCCTTCAATAGTTTTTATAATATTTATTACAATGAATTATAAAGTAAGAAAAAAAATATTTTTAGAAAGATATCCTTTTTAGAACACTAATAAAACTATGATTTAAAATGCTGTTTTCAACTTGATAAAAATAATCTAATAGGTCATGGCAGTTTCGTCCAATTTACAACTGTTTACTTCATGGACACAGAAAACAAAATAATAAGATACAAGTTCAATCAATCGAGTTTATCCTCATATACCATCCCCATTTGTCAATCGTTTATCCTCATTTGTCAATCGCGTTTATCCTCATATACCATCCCCATTTGTCAATCGTTTATCCTCATTTGTCAATCGCGTTTATCCTCATATACCATTTACCCTCATCATGTGTTTTCATGTTTAGGAACGTTTGAACAAGACAAGAAATGCAGTGCGACGGATTGTATGTTCTAACGGGAATTAGAAATTCACAATCAGCATAAATAAGATAAAAAACTAAATTTGATTTTTTGAAGAGATTCTTTTTTTTCAGTTTGGAGTTTATTAGAAGGCTAGTGTCCAATGCTTTTTGAATCGACATCGTCGTTCGTGACAAGGCCTCACAAATATTGCCGGTAGGGGGTCTGTAACTGGCATATGAAATTATATCTATGCCAGAGAACATGCAATTTTTACACAAGCACTGTTTTTCCCATTCCCATTAATGAAAGAAAAGGTCTCACCAATCAATGCAGAATTATTGATATCCACCTCAGATCAATTTTGAAGTAATCACCGCAGACAAGCTACTTCAAGAAATAGGTAAAAATAGAAATACTGGTGGTAGAAAAATGATACTGTCTTAAAATAGAAAATTAACTTTATTGTTTAACTAAATTTTTTGGCTTTTATTTTTAAAAAATATTATCTTCTGTTACGTTATACAAAATAAACATGCATGTTTATAAAAAGATAAGTATTTTGCCTTCGTGGTCCTTATAAACTTAGACTTTCTTTAAATTCACAATATTTATACGTTACCCTAGATTTACACTGTAGTTACATCTAAGTACTTTGCCTTTTCCTCAATTTTGATAACCACTGAAAAAGTACCCGAAAAAAAAATTTGGCATCAAAGATCTGAAATCAATTTATATATTCTACACCAATCCTGAAAAATCAGAACTGCTTTAAAAAAAGCATGCATCATCGCTAAGATATTTTTGAAAGTCAGATAAAACAAAATTTTAACATAGCTTTTCCATTATTAGATAGATCGGATACTCACTATACGAATAAAAAAAAAGTTTTAAAAAATTGTTGTAGAACTTAAAGATTGTTAACATAATTTCATTTCTAACGATGCTACTGCATGCATATCTGCACGCTTTAGCTTTTAAATCAGTCTCTAGCTAGGCATTGCTTTCTGAAATTCATGTTTTTTTCTTTTATCGAATTCTCGTTTTAAAATATCAACGTAAAAGTTCAATCATTGAAATTTTGCTATATGTTAGCATATACGGTGTAATGGTATATAACAGAAAGTCTCAATTCAAATAAGAACAAATCGTCACAGCGCTTTCAGCTGCTTCGAATACTCTTGCAGTTACACTTAATTCAATTCTTTGCTTAGCAATTTAATAAAGCTAAAAATATTATTAGAGGTGATGGGGAGAGGTCTCGCCTTTTCACCAAAACTTTCGTTCTTTTAAGGGAAAGATGTAATATAAATCAAGATGATAGAAATAGGTATCAAACAGAAAGTTTATTCGAGAGCAAAAATAGGCTTAATCATCGCCATAATTAATTGCTATGCCTTGCCAATAGAAATTGTGATTCGTTTCTTCTTACAGAATTATCTCACAAAATATTATTTTTAAAACATTTTAAAACTTTAAAAAACAATGATGTTGGTTTCACTTTCGTACATTTTTTCGTTATTTTTTAATAATTTTTTTTAATTTATTTTTATACATAAACTGTAATAGTGTTTTAATGTTATGATAAAATTCAAACTCAGCCATCAAAATATTCAATCACGTGCTAGTGCCAATGATATAATTAAAATTTTAAAATTGCTTTCTTTAGATATTAATTTCGAAGTAGGATTTTTACTTTCTCTTTTACTTCGTAATAATATACATTTTTTAATTGACCGACCCAATAATTTATAGCAGGCAGATTCAATTTAACTCATGCTTTTCAATCTTATCAAATGAAAATTTTTAAAATTTGTATTTTATATTCACAGTTTAAGAGCTTAAAAGGTCAGCAATTTGGCCGATTTAATTAAAGATGGATAATAGTAAAAGAAACAATTGTATTTGTAAAACAATATTGACCTAGATTTCTAGATGAATCCTTACGTTTCAAAAATATTGAGTCCCAAAAATACATTATTAGATTAATGTCTAATAATGTACATTATTAGATTAATGTCTGTTGAAATTTTGAGTTAATTAGTTATATTAACAATCTAAATGAAGCAAAATGTGTTTTATGTGGTTTATGATAGTTGCTATAGATTGCTTTAAAATGTTAGTGATGTAAATGTGAATGAACGAAATCTCTCTCTAGGATAGTCTATCTCTCTCCCCATCTAATTGTATGTAATGATGAATTTTGAACGAAATCCCTTTCTATGACAGTCTATCTCTCTCCCCATCTAATTGTATGTAAAAATGATGAATTTTGAAAGAAATCCCTCTCTATGACAGTCTATCTCTCCCCCCATCTAATTGTATGTAAAAGTGATGAATTTTGAACAAAATCCCTCAATAGGACAGTCTATCTCTCTCCCCATCTAAATGTATGTAAAAATGAGGAATCTTGAACGAAATCCCTCTCTAAGACAGTCTATCTCTCTTCCCATCTAATTGTATGTAAACATGATGAATTTTGAACGAAATCCCTCTCTAGGAAAGTCTATCTCTCTCCCCATCTAATTGTATGTAAACATGATTAATCCTGAACGAAATCCCTCTGTAGGATAATATATCTCTCTCCCCATCTAATTGTATGTAAACATGATGACTCTAAAAAAAAGAATTTAAGCAATATATTTTGGAACAGGTTTTATCACATGAATTGTAGAACCGCCTAAGGAGTAGATCAAATCCCTTAACTGCTTGATTGTTTGTAAGTTCTTGTGCACGTAAGCGTCACAGTTCAAACAAGAAAAATGAAATTTGTCATGTCGTCCTGATCTTAACATTGGGAATATCTTTCAAATCTTAGATCCATTTTATCTAAATAGGATGTACTCGTTTCTTACCACTGTTTGACAAGGCACAAAAACAAAACAATTGCTGCTACATAAAGTTTGTTGGCGAAACATAGTCGAAGGTGGCTTTTGTGCTAAAAAACGCGAATAAACTGAACATAAAGTTTGTATGTGAAAAAGTAGAATGGAAAGTATTCTCTATAGTTCCTTTGTTTTATAATTCGGCGTATAACAATTCAAATATCGTTTCATATCAGATATCCACTACTTGGGACGAATTAAATGGTTCCAAATCGATCCTAAGTGTACTCACAGTGACCGTTGCCAGCAGTCCTTCGGGCACGTTGGCGACGATGATACCAATGAGGAAGATGACGGCATCAAGCCAGTAGTATCCCAGGATGAAGGCGATGATGAAGAAGGCGACCCCGAGGAAGACGGCCACGCCGGTGATGATATGTATGAAGTGTTCTATTTCACGGGCGATGGGTGTATCGCCCATCTCCAGCCCTGAAGCGAGATTGGCAATGCGACCCATGACAGTCCGATCGCCCGTGTTGATGACGATGCCCTTGCCACTGCCTGAAGACATAAAATAATCGCCAAATTAATAACATGCATTTGATAGAATAGCCATTTCAGATTCTGCACTTATGCTGCATAGTTTATAATTAATTAAAATTTTCTTTTACATGTTTGTTCAACTTTAGAATCTTTTAACGTTTATAATAAGCAATGCATTTCAGAAGAGAATTTCTTAAATCCATACCGTTGTATCCTTAATAGTTGAAAAAAACACATGCCGTTGTTTGATCCAACTTATTTATCATCATTACACACGTATATACAAAACTCATACTCTTCTGATCAATAGTTTCTCTTATATTATCTATATATTGCAGAATAATTATTTCTCATTCCGTCACTTTATATAGAACCTATGATACTTTTACGATTTACATATGTGTAAGCAATGCATGAAATCATGATAAGACCAGTTCCGAAACCAAGAAGAAAAACTCCAAAGTCATCGGCTTGAAGGTCATATTGCATAGACATTGTAACATGCCGACCTGAATAATGTAGTCTCCATTGCAATGCCCAAAGGAATTGACAGGAAACTAGAGAATATGGTAACTGCAAAAATTATCAATATTTTATCATTATCCTCTTCATAGAATACTGGCACATGGCGGCACACCAACTAATATTGACCTTCAGTAAAACTTCACTACAGGTATGTTGCATTTTTTCACAAAATCTTTTGCGGTGTTCAACAGTTGTTTCACACCTTTGAAGGGAGGTAGTCATTTAATCATATTTGATAAAATTCTTATCACAATGTTGAGATTATTAACATAGACATTTGTTTCTAATGAGAAATTAAAATTAATCGATGTGATTGCAAATCATCTGCTTTTACCACATCTGTTATTTTTCCTGAAGCAATATGTTACATCACCGGCGAATTAGAAATGACTAAATTATTTCGTACTGTTACTTATAAACTATTTTGAAAAACTACATCCTTGCCATGAGACTTACTATGCCGGAAAACAATATTATAAATTCGTATCAATTTGTGCCAAATGTAGTAACTCTAGGTTAAACAGTCCAGTCTATACCTGTAGATCCCCAACACTCAGATACACATACACATACATGTATCTTTATTAATAGTGGAGATATAGACAAATTTTAGTTTAGATAGAGTTTAACGAATGTTTAAAACCCTCTCAATTCTAGCCGGGCGGTTTGGGGAGGTTTGAGAATTTACCCTATAACTTCCAAGTAGGTCGGTTTGGGGCGTCTGCTAGCCGTTTTAGGGAGGATGGATATTGAAAGTGGATACTCTACTAAACACTCCAGGAGGTCCTCGTTATCTTCGACAATCGTGGCTTTTTCACAGTAATTTCCCCTGTGCCTTAGGGCGGTAGGGGATGAGAAGGGATTCACTAAATAGGTTGTTGGCGTATATTTTGTATCTTGAAAGGGTTTTAGTTTCTATTTTCATGTGTTGTTAGCTCAAAATTGGAAAGATTTTATGGTCATTTATAAAAAAATTTCCACTGAAGTGCTCTTTTAACGACGAATGATATATAAGGATACCGACAAGTTTATTTTTCGGATAAGCATCAGAAGCTCTTTTCAGTATTAAGACTATTGTAATGATATAAAAACAAACTTTTGCATTCTCACTGCGGCCTATTCACATCGCAGTTTTCTCACAAAATGTGTAGCGACTCTTGTTACTGTAGATGGAAATCATTTTACACTCCAAGCGTCTTATTCTGTCATCAAAGGACTGTCGGAATTTCTGAGGCCAAATACAAACTACTGCTTTCAAAATAGCAATAAAAGACCGGAAAAAGATTGGGAGTATTCTTTATCGCCCCCTTTACAGAGTGAGATAAGTTATATAAATAGTGAGTTCATTTTTCGAATACCATTCTGAAAATTTCTCTTCAGTTGTGAATTTCTAGTCTTTATTTTACGTACTTTGAATCGGTTTTTTGTATTATCAGAATAATTTTTGTATTGAGACACTTATTATTTCTTTATTATGAGTAAAACAAACCATCAACACGCTGCCCCTCAGCTTGGAAGAGTCCATGTCTTCCAGAGACACGCTGAGAAAGTCTGGATGTTAAAGGGAGTGCCGCTTGATGTTCTTCCATCGTAATTGTAATACCCCAATGTTAATTATTATTTTTTTAAATCTTTTTTCACTTTTTCCACCTCTTCTTTTCCTGCCATCTTGCTTATCCAACTACTGAGATAATTCAATGTTATAGGCACTTGGACAGCAAGACGGCCTTATGTTATGCATCTGAAACCAACTGGGATTGTCTTCCCTATTGGCTTCAGTGTGTTGATTGTTGTACTCCTTCTAATAATCTTCAATTTATTTTTATTTTTCCATTATCTACTCTTACATTATTGCTTGAAGAATATAGACGTACAGAATAAAGCAGTATTTTGATATTATCTAAGAAAACACCATTTATTATTTGAGCAACAGCAGTGAAACATTCGGTGCCAAAGTACAGATTATCCACCTGTTTTGAATAGTGCTGTTTAAACAGGTTTGAAGATTGAATTTATATACTAAAGTAGATCTTACGGAAGTAGATACCATAAAGTAGATGTTTACATTTCTTGTAGCAAGATCATTTTATTTGTGGCAATTTGTAGTGTTTTTCCAATTTTAATACCTGAATTTGTATGAAGAAGAATGTGCAGTTACAAGTTATGCACAAACATTTATATTTTATTGACCTAACTACAAAACAATTAAAAGTAAGAAATATAATACAGTTGGTTTGTGACGAATCTACATATTGAATCGATTTTAATCAATAAATCACATTTTTAACACTTACTAGCCTCGTATTTATTCAGAAAACAATCCATATAAGCAAAACATCAGACAAAAACTCTACGACAAATTCAAGATGTGGAATATTTTATTTAATAATACTGCAGTAGTATATCGAAGTCATGTAAATAATACTGAGAAAAGCAAACAGATATTTTCAGTTTGGTATTTATTTGAAATATCAAAGTAATGTCGATTTAATATAGACTAGAGGATGAATGAAAAGATTATTCAGCAGTCGTGTAAAAAGATGCGCATTCTAAGATATCAGTTTAATTTTAGGGACATGAAAAATACTTGTTTTCCCAGCAATAAAGGGAAAAGTCATTCTTTTTATTATGGTAATGTCAGTCGAAAGCTCCAGTTTCTGACAATCTACATTTTTCAGCGTGCAAAAAGTGTTTTTAGTGATGTCTCCTGTTTATGGACTTTAAAATTCGCGCTGTCTTTGGTTATAACAACAGTAGAAAAGATGCTTTTATTTCTGTGATAATCTTCTTGGTTTGCCATCTTAAATGCGCCAAACTTTTTATCATTCTTCCAATTCAACTTGATAAATGTTGTTTACAAAAGAAAATAAATAAAATCTAAAACCTAGGATATTTTCCAACATTACAAGAAACATACCAGATGAGAAAACAGCTTTGAATTTCTGGCAGAATATAATAAAGCGAACAGATAAGAAAAATTTCAAAGATCTTATTGAAAATAACTGAATATAAATCTAATTTTTAACTTCTGAATTATTTATGTATTCAAATTTATTTATTATTTATTCGTTGTTGTTTTTTTATTTGTAGCTTTTTTATTTCCAGACGATTCTTTTCTTTTTTTGTAAAAGAAACTTTTTTGAAAAAATTCCAATGAATTTAACATTTGAGAAAATCTTATTTATAATTCTATTTAACTGACTGGTAATAATAAAAATCAAATAAAAAAAAGTCATCCTTGCTAGCTTTTTCTCAACAGTTAACTTCAACGGACAGTTTCCACTAAATATTTAAACACCGAGATGCAATGTAAGCAGCATTTTAAAGCTTTACATCTTTTATTTCTATGGATCATTAATTTGTAAGCAACATAAACAAAAAAAAATTAATGAAGTCAATTCGTGAATTTGGCGTCTAATTTATATGAGTAACATAAATAAAAAAGCTAATAAAACAAATTCGTGAATTTGGAATCTAATAAATTAAATACCATTTTCATCCAGCCAATTTAATTCTGGAATCTATTGCGCATTCTACTGGGACAAAATAATGTGATGTTATAATATGACATACAGAAAAATAAATACAGAAAAAGGTTTTTATAAAATTATATCTGTATATTGAACAGATATACTGATTCCTAGATCCAAAGCACAAGCAAGAATTCACTGATTAATTTATTTGTAATTCATCAAATTATACAAACCAGTGTTCTCCCCAAAATTTTCTAGTATATTCTCCCATAAAAGTGTTATTCTTGAGAACACTTACATGACATTAGCGTACAATAGTTACGAAATTTTAACTTTTGGTGTTCATTTAGCATTTTGACTGAATCTTTCATTTCATCCTTGGCGAGCTTATTGGCGATAATTCCCTGTCATATGGTTAAGAATATCCACAAACCGAATTTGCGTTTTAGACACATTTTTTTAAACCTTTTGAAACCAAAATTTGAAACAAAACTGCACTTGAAGTCACAAAATCCTATACCAAATTTGATTTATTTAAGTCATTGCGTTTAAATGGTTCAGATCAACAGACGGTCGATTATTGTTGGGTATGGCTCAAAATTTAATAGGTATCTATGCTATAGACGTTAAATCTGTACAACAAATTTTTATCTATCTAACTCTCTTCGTTTTGCAATTATTCTGTTAATTTCTATTCGAACAGCCGGAAAGACAGACTTCCTCTGATCAGATTTTACTCAAAATTGATAGAAATCGAAATTTTGTATAAAGACCATATACCAAATTTCAACAGTGGAGCTCAAAACATTTTTTGAGTTATATTTGTCACAGAAAAACAGACATTTTCGAAAAATGTTTTGTTGTTTTTTTAATTCGGGAGATCTAAAATGTGGAGATTCGTCAAATCTGGCTGGAGTTCGAATTTTTTGATGATTACTATACTTACTCTATACTACCTGTACGATCAAATAAATAAATAAATATAAATGAAATTTCGGAAAAATTGTTACAATTTATTTCAGCAATAACATAACTTTTATTAGCTATTAAGGATATTTATTAACAAAATGTAGTACATAATTATGGATGGCATATCTTTAAGCATTCGGACCTGATTAGCAGGGATTATTTCTTGTTGGAATAATAACCAGGAATTCATAAATAACGCAAGGAAAATTTGCAAGAAAACACTCAAATGAAGAAGCGATGTGATACTTTACCTTCGACGCAGTTAGTGGAGAAGAAGGCGATGTTCCTTGTCTCCAAGGGGTTCTCGTTGGTCATTTCCGGTGATCGAGTCTGAGGTTCGGATTCTCCGGTCAGCGAAGAGTTGTCTACTTTGAACCCTGCCGCTTGTACGATTCTGATGTCTGCTGGGATGCGGTCGCCCCCTTTCACTTCAACGATGTCCCCTTGCACCACCTCCTCTGCAGACAAGGTGAGTTTCTGTCCTCCACGGATGACGGTGGCATACTGGAAATGAAAAACAGCCAAATTAAATCAAGCATATTTTTGCAACTATAAAAGGCCGCGGTGGCCTAGTGGTAAGGTCTCGGCTTGTGAGTCATAGGGTTTCAGGTTCGAGACCCGATTCCACCGAAGACCCATCATGTAAGCGGGTCTGTCGCAAATTAAACGTCCTCGCCAAATGTCCTCCCGCTTGTGTGGCGCGGTGTCGAGAGTGGGATACCAGTTCAGGTGTCGTCCTCGTTATCTGACCGTGGTTCAAAATGACGAGGTCCGTCCCAAAATAGTCCTAGTGTTCCTTTACAACGGGCCATTAATATAACTAAACTAAAACTAAACCGAACCTTGGAGTGTACCTTTTATTAGAGTAAATACGAGAAAGTTTTGGGAAGACCACTGACGATGGTTACATTTTGGGAGTCAACTGAGTGTATTGCAACAT
The DNA here is from genome assembly GCA_026543865.1 of Argiope aurantia. Lineage (NCBI taxonomy): Eukaryota > Metazoa > Arthropoda > Arachnida > Araneae > Araneidae > Argiope > Argiope aurantia. Next base: position 14,196 of record JAPMOR010119841.1, read on the forward strand.
GCACTAAACTTTGTATTTTAAAGAGTGATCTGAAAACCAGAATGTAATCAATTTATTTCTTTTCTTTATTACCACACAAGTTGATATATCTGGCGTTGCTCGGAATTTAAATACTTTTATGTATGATATTTTTACTTTTATGTATACTTTTAATTAAATATTTTTTTATAAATAATATAAAAAAATTTTTATATAAATTATTGTAATACGCACAATCTTTTTATTATACCACGTCACTTGATTTATTTCCACTTGGATCATATCAGTTCTTTCCTTCAGTTCTTTTAGGCACCGTTCAATAACTATTTTAAACCAATGGCAAAAAAAAAAAAAAAAAAAAAAAAGAAATTCCAAACAATATTTAACAGAAATTTCAAAAAATACGGTAAAGTAAACCAGAATATTATTGCATTTCAAAATGATCTGCGTTATTTCTTAATAATTAATTAAAAAATTGAAGAAAAAATGTATAAAAGAATTTAAGATTGCTTCAAAGGTAAATTTTTAAATTTTAAGATGGTACTAAAATATTTCTTATAAAATAATTCGCTCCCAAGTTATTGCAGAAAAATGGTAAATCTTCAGTTAATTTCTAATTAATAAAATATTTGATCAACTTTTGTAATTCGATAAATCAACGGTATTCTTCCTTTTGTCTTTCAGAATAAATGTGCAAAATTTGTTTGAAATCGGCTGTATCATTTCAAGGATATGGAAGGTATATACACACATAGCCACAGTGACTTTTATTTATATTAAGATATTGTCACTCATAAGGAATAAAATATATTGATTTGCAAATACTCTAAAATATTAAAATAGTTTTTTTTTCACCAAGAATACACACGTGTATAAAATTTCAACTTTATAGCCAATCACAAAGCGAACAAAAAAAATCAACTATACACACGTGTATAAAATTTCAACCTTATAATCAATTAGAAAGTGAATTAAAAAATCAATTATACACAGTGTATAAAATTTCAACTTTATAACCAATCAGAAAACAAATAAAAAAATCAATTATAAAATTCCATCTGAAAATAAAATCCAGTAGCATAAAATAGTCAGATAAAATAATTTCATAAATTCATTTTAACAAATGTACGTGTCATTCTTGCACCTTTCCAAAAAATTGTTAGCTAAAAAGTTTATGTAATGTTTGATTGGTTGTTCACACTAAATGCATTCATGCTTCCTGTGAAAAAATTGTGTGGTAGGACGTATTAAGTAAATACATTTCATCACATGTTCATAAAAAGTCCTTTAGAAATATTTCTTTGTCTTAGGGCTGCCGTGAAAAGGTATGTTTTTCAGCAAGATCTAAAGCGAAATGACGCACTTGATACGATATAAGCGCTCCCAACTTCAACTTTGTTGTGTCAATTTCCGTTTTAGTTCCAGTGTCAACATTCGTTTCAATTCTTCGCTGTTTCCCCACGATTCTTTCACAAGGAGTTTACTACATAAAACAGTCTCGATTGTTCCAGTGACAAATTCTGTTTCTTTCAAAATATAATCAACCCATGTGATCCGGATCTAAAATCTGTTATCATCTGGTTGATGAAATGTTTGTTAACAAATGTTTATTAAAGAATTTATTATTTATACTGTAGGATTTCACAAACATAAACATCTTAGGACGGAGTCATATACAGCTTTATCCATCTGTAATTTTAATTATCGGTTATTGCAAATTTTAGCAAGTAACAGTAAAATAAATGATTTCGAATAAGAAGAGGTAACAGAAATGGTTCTGTCTGAAAAAAGAAAAAAAAAACTTTTTGATAACAGTGTTTGATCGGGATAGAAAGTGATAGGGACGTTTGATGTGAAAGCAATAATTACGAATGTAGAACGTATTCCTTTTTTTAATCTAATCTCGCATATTAAAATCTATTTCCATCTATTCTTGGGAAATAAATATTTTGAAAAGAAAGATGCTGAACTCACAGTATGTAGCAATCAACGCTTCTGAATCAGACTTTCATAAAATTTTGAAATTTTGTGCCACCACAAGCTGCTTGTTTTTAAAAGCTCATAAAAAATCAACAATTTTATATCTTTTTAAATTAAATGCTAATGTGGTTAAATTGTTATTTTCATGTTCGATTTTAAATTCGCCCTTCATTCTATATATTTCCTTGAAACATTTGTTCATTTCCCTTTTAGCTGATATTTGGTGGGCGAAAAATTAATGAACGAGGAGTCTAGGTCAGAGACTTCCTTCTTAAACATGCATGAAATAAATGGTCTTCAAATGCTCTTTGCCATTTCGATATCTAAGTGGCTGTTGCTCAATACATTGTCATCGTAGAATGTAATTTTATCATACATAAATTCAAAGCACGACGACCAGCTAAAGCTCAATTAACAAAAAATTCATGAAAATTTCAACTTCTTAAATGTTCCCATTTTAATTTAGATTATAACAATTTAACAGATAACAGATATTTTTGCTTTTCAAATTAGTAGGACATTTAATCGCTGGCACAATCTGATAGTATGGTCATTTTTCTTTTTCAAATAAGTAGGAAGTTTAATCACTCTATAATCTGACAAAATGGTCATTTTTCCTTTTCAAATTAGAAAGAAATTTAATCCCTGATATAATCTCATAGTGTGGTAATTTTTCCTTTTCAGATAAGCAGAACCTTTAATCGCTGGTATAGTCTGGCAGTATTATAATTCTTCCTTTTCAGATTAATAGGACCTTTAATCACTCGTATTATCTGACAATATGATCATTTTTCCTTTTCAAATTAGAAATAAATTTAATCGCTGGTATATTCTGGCAGTATGATAATTTTTCCTTTTCAGATTAGAAAGAAATTTAATCCCTGGTATAATCTGCCAGTATGGTAATTTTTCCTTTTCAAATTAGAAAGAAATTTAATCCCTGGTATAATCTGGCAGTATGATAATTTTTCCTTTTCAGATTAGAAAGAAATTTAATCCCTGGTATAATCTGCCAATATGGTAATTTTTCCTTTTCAAATTAGAAAGAAATTTAATCCCTGGTATAATCTGACAATATGATCATTTTTCCTTTTCAGATTAGAAAAAAATTTAATCGTTAGTATATTCTGACAGTATAATAGGTTATATATTCTTGGACAAAAGAGTAAAATTTTCTTAGGGCTAATCATAGGAGAGGCAGATTATATTTTCGTGGAGAAAAAGAAATTCTACCGGCTCACTGATCTATAAATTCTGTAACGATAAGATTAAATCCTTTTTCTAGTCGATATTCTTGTTCTAGTCGATATTCTGTTGAAATTTTCAACAGAAGAAAACAGAAAATTATGGTAGGACTTTTAAAATTGTGACCAGCAAACATATGCTTTATTACAAAACAAATGGAAACAAATATATTGTTAATGAAATTAAGATCCTTACCTGAGGAACCATGCTTTTGAATGATTCCATGATTTTTGAACTTTTGGCTTCCTGATAATATGAGAAAATTCCTGTTACGATGACAACAGCAGCAAGCACAATTCCGAGATATAGCTGGAAAAAATAATGATTTTTTTTTAATTCAACAGTTTTATAAATCATTCTAGCATGAAAATACATTCGCTTTTATGTGTAAAAATTATATGTAAAATAAGTCATAATAAAATAAGAAATAGTGTATTTTATTTATATTTATATATTTTTATTGTTATTGATATTTTTCAAAAAATTCATCAATCGACGAACTCCTAATTTTTAGAACATTTTATTTAAGAGTTATTACTATTTTAATTTTAGATTTAAAAAAATATATAATGTTATATATTATATATATATAATGTTATATTATTTCATGTTGCAATAATACTTAAATGTAAATTTTTTTTAAAAATACTCAATGACATGGCAATAAAAAAAGCAACTTTTGAATTTCAATGTGTACATAGATATAGATTTAGATAGACAGAAAGGGATATAGAGAGAGACACTTAGTTTTACCATTCTAAATTGTTTTATTCCTCTTATCTTTTAAAGTAACCACACCAATCAAACAAACTTAAAAACTCTTCCCAGTAGATTATTTCAGCTGTCATTTAACATGCTAATATCGGTAAGTACCCAACATGAATATCTCATCACACAGCCAGAGTCGCAATTTTTTTATATATGTTTCCCAAAATTTAACGGTTTAAAATTTTTAAATGCAAAAAAAGCCTACATAACTTTTTCAGAATTTTAATTAAGATATTTTTGAGTCTCATATTTTTGAGACTTTAAATTAAGACATTTTTGGAATGATTTTTTACCTGAAAAAATAAAATCATGTTTTGATCCCAAAAGACTACCAGTCTTAATACAAAGCAAAACAGTAATGGTATTAGTAATCAAACGGATGCGACACCCGATTAAATCCTTACGATGCTTGAGAATTTGAAGCCATGAATTGTAATTTTGAACACAAAATATAAAAGAATAAGAATTATGTTTGTTTTTTTAATTTCTTATCTTTATTTATTTATTTATTTTGCATATGAATAATCAAATTAAAAATTAATCGGGTAAACTTTCCATCGAAAATACTCTCCTCAATAATTATCAATAATCGATGCACGGCTAATTCAGGAGACTATCTTTAATCTCCCCTCCCTCTCCCCCTCCCCATGCACGCAAGTTCAAACCAACTACATCATTATTAACCCTTTAAATGGCTTTTTTTTCGGTCATGATATATTAAAATATTTTTAAGATTGAAATTGTATCAAGAAAAATGATTCATTTAGCTTATGAAATAAACTTAATTTGATTAATTAATAACCAAGTTACAAATCAAGACGCATCGTTTTATGTGTGATAAGAAACTTAAACATCTAGGATTTTGTCTTATTATAAATTTTGCAAAAGTTTATGCCAACTTAAATATTACATTATTCAACAATAGATGAATTTAGTGTGAAATATACTTCCCATGACCCTTGGAAGGGTTAACTCTAAGATGTGAGGTAGGTTATTCGGCAATGATTGCCATACACACGCCAGGAGTTTTAAAAGAATATTCGTATGCTGTTGACATTTGATGGACATAAATAGCTCCATAATTCAGGTAACATTTTTCAGGTTCAATGAATATTTACCTGGCCATGTTTTTTGTACTTTATTTGCTGAACACACTAATAGTAAAATTTAATCAAGGAATAAAATCTTTAGTAAAAAATAACAAGTTACAGAATTCATAAAATAATCCAAATATAAAAATTGCCGATACAATCTTTTTTGTTTTGTTTCTCTCAAAATATATCATTTATTTATTATTATTCAATGCAACTGATTGTCACTTTTATAATTCACAAATAATGGCTAAGTATTCTCAATACCATGTCATCAGTTATGCCCAGAGATTAAGAACTGCGAGTTTATGCACTCCGTGACCTCTCCCTTAATTCAGCACTGTTTTTACTAAATTATTACTTGATGCAACTGATTGTCACCTTTATAATTCACAACCACGTGCTAAGTAATCTCAATGCCATATTATCTGTTATATCCGGAAATTAAGAACTCCATGACTATTCCTCAAATCAGCATCGTTTTTGTTTGTTTTTAGGAAATGTTTAGAAACTTCCATTACTTACGTTATCATCGGGTGCTTCTTCGAGTGATGAGCTTTGAATGGAATATGCAATGAAACACAGAAATGCGCCGACCCACAAAAGGATGGCGAAACCTCCGAACAGCTGTTTGCAGAACTTCACCCATTCCGGAGTTTTCTTAGGGGGCGTCAAAGCGTTGGGGCCATCGCGCTCCAGAATTTTCCGAGCTTGTTCCACGCTCAAGCCCTGAAAGAGAATTAAAAATGGTTATTTTACTGATGTTATCAGATGAAGCATGGTTGGATTTCACCCTATTCATCGATAATTGTGTATATCTAGAAAGAGAATTGAAAGTAAATTAAACCATAATTTAATTTCGCACTTCATTTGTAATTAAAAATATCCATTGATTCATTTCTTAATCTCTTTATTGAAAGCAATTGCCTTCTTCAACTCAATAGAGAAGTAAGTAAATACATTGTTTGATTATTTCTGCACATAAATTCGTTAAAATATTTTTTTATTTACTAGTATTTTATATTACATACTTTGATATTATCTACAATTGTGATATCAAGGCGACAGGCTATCTTTCACTCATTCAGGCTATCTACCTCATTGAGTTTTGGAGTAATCATACACATAAATACACGAACAGACAGCCGATTCTTTGGCTCATTTACCCTAAAATTTATGTACATTTTTAATTCTAATGATAAAATGGTATTTTAAATTTCAACCATCTAGTTGGTGCATTTATGAGTTGTTTGTGTTCACAGCTCTACTAATGAATAGAAAAATTTCTTGCCGATGTATTTTGCCTAAAATTTTACAGAAATTGATAGTTTTGCACAGATTATATTCCAAATTTCAAAATTTCTGTTATTTACCTTTTTGTTTTTTTGTGTCCACAGACAGAAAGACTTAATCTAAACAACTGAAAACCTCAAATGAACTTGAATTTGATAGAAATTGGCAGTCTTGCACAGACCATGTATCAAGCTTAGTCCTTCCAATTCCTTGCGTTTTTGGCATTTTGTATGCACAGGCAGCTGACAGAATAGAGACGCCTTATCTTTCATACCTTCTATAGAGATACTTAATCCAAGCAATGAAAACCTCAGTTCAACCTGCATTTGACAGAAATTGACAGTTTTCTACTGATAATGTATCAAATTTCAACCTTCCAGTTTTTTGCATTTTTGACTCTATGAGTTCACAGACAGAGAGACCTAATACAAATAATTGAAAACCTCAAATGAATTTGAATTTGATAGAAATTGGCAGTTTTTCACAGACTATGTATCAAATCTCATCCGTCCATCTCCTAACGTTTATGACTTTTTGTGTGCATACATAGCTGACAGAATGGAGACACCTAATCTTGCATACCTTCAATAGAGATACCTACTCCAAACACTGGACACCTCAATTAAACTTGAATTTGATTAAAATTGACAAATTTTCATTGACCACGTATCAAATTTAAACCTTCCAGCACTTTGCGTTTTTTTGCCTTTTTGTTTTCACAGACAGACAGACAGATCTAATCAAAACAGTTGAAAGAAAACCACAAATGAACTTGAATTTGACAGAAATTGACAGTTTTCTACCAATAATGTATTACATTTCATCCTTCCAACTCTTTCGTTTTTTGGTTTTTTTTGTGTGTGTGCACAGACAGAGAGACTCAATCCAAGCAATGGAAAGTCTCTACCAAATTTGAATTTGACAAATATTGACAGTTTTCCATTGACCACGTATCAAACTTCAATCTTCCTACTTTTTGGATTTTGGGCTGTGTGTGTTCATAGACAAAAATACCTAATCGAAACAATTGAAAACCTCAATCAGTCATGTATATATTTTAAAAGAACAACGAAAATTAAAATCAAGGTCATTCAAATACCCTCGTTTCATTATTTTCTAATTATCTACTATTAGATATGAGTGGGAGGTGTGTTTTTTTCCTAGTCCGTTTGAAGATATCTCGAGTTTTAGCAGTCCATTTTGAAACTGGTAAGATCTATTAAACTACAACCGCAATTAATGGCACAATAGCTATACTTAAGCGGAAATGCAAGCACATTTTTCTGGGTCCTTCTCCTTAAGCTAAATGGATCGTTGTTGATCTAACTCAAGCAATCTCTTCGGGAGCCCGGCTAGTTTTCTTTCCTTATACAAATATGGAGGAGAGCGAGGGTGACCTAATGACCTAATAGCATTCTATTTATCGTGCTCTCAGCATTAGAGAATGAGTTCGATAACTATAAATGACCATCGATCGAGATATACTAGCTCTACAAGAGGTATTCATACAAGCCCGTAATGGTAGATAAATTAAGTGTAAAAAGTAAAGCCAGCTAGAATATATTCTTGCACTCATTTTGTATTCAGTTTAATCACAAAAGATAATCGAACAAGCATTTTAAATCTCTTCTCCATGATTAACTCCAAAATTTGATATTCAAGCTATATACCAAAATGTATCTCCATTGATTGTTGCCTTTTCATGATATCTAGTTCATGTACAGGATGATTATAATTAAATTTCCCTTATAAACA
>JAPMOR010119843.1:0-14862 GCA_026543865.1 Argiope aurantia
TATCGGCTTATTCTAAATCATTATATTATTCATCAGCTCTCTTTTGATTGAAGGAATACTGGCAAAGCCAAGATGCAAAAGGCAGTAAAGATATTCGTCGACTTGCCATTCTTTAATAGTGTTACGAAAAAGAACAAATTTGTCGGAAAAATTTTTTCTTTAAGTGCATTTCCTTTGTTTACTTTTGTGTTATTATGATATAATACAGCGTTCTTCGCAATGAAGTCAGGAAGTGCATCATTGAATCATTATACGTAATTTTTTATCTTATGAGTCATTTTGAATATTATTTAGAGAAAATTTCTCTTGTAAGTCGCTCTGTTTAAGTTCGCTGCTGGGTTTTCTGTTACGAAGATATCAAATCAAATTGATCACAATGTGTAAAGCCAAATATCCTGTGGAAAAGCTGTATTCCATAACAAGAGTTAAAGATGCTGGAGATGATCTCCGACGGAAAATCCTTATCGAGAATTTGGAGAAGAAACTGAAACGCAAATTGTGCCGAAAAGAAAGAAAAATGGCGAAGAATTTCGAAGTAATGTTTCAAATACCGGAGCAAATTGATGATGATGACTCTTTAGATTTGGATGGGTTTTTTATGAAATTGAAGTCTGTTAAAATTTCTGAGAAGTGAAATAGTATTAACTGTTAGTAGAATATTTTGGTCTGCTCAATTGTATATAGTTCATTCTTTTAAAACTGTGATATTTCATTATATTGTGATAATTGTCATTCTTGTCAAACAATTTACAACTGAGTAATTGTTCTTTTGAAGTTACAGCAGAAACCTTTTGTTCTCGGATCTGATAAACCCAGCAAGCTGTTGACAACAATTCTGCCTTCCTGAGGTATTGCTAATTACTTCCTTCAACTATGGTTTTTACAAATTAAGTCTATTGCCTCAATTAATATTCATGATGTAATTTATAAAGTAACATTGAAGTTGTCTTAAATTTGCAGTTTTTTTGTATTGAAACTTTAAAAAAAGAAGTTCTGGGACCTGAAATAGTGTGATATTTACTTGCAGACATTGTTTTAAGTAAATTGCTTGTTTTTTAATGTTAATGCAATTTCATGCTTGTCATCTTATTCAATGTATATAAACATACTTGCATCATCATTGTAATTGTTTTAAAAGTAGTTTGGTTTGTATAATAAAGAAGAAAAAATCATATCTGGTTAGTTTCTTCTGTAGTTTTATTTATTTATCTTACAGTATTTTTAATTTACGTTTTTCAGATAGTAGTATAACTTTTAGATGCATTATCCTTCAGTATCCAGGTTCGGAGTAATCTTTAAAGTAGTACTATTCTGTATTAACCACCTGTATTTATATGTTCAGGTATGGACAAAGGCAAACTATAGATGAAGTCCTGAAATAACTGGGCTTATTGGACTTGTCTTCTTTGACCTTGATGTGTGGATTTAAGTTACTAAAGATATTTCTTTGCTTCAAAATCAACTTCTTAGTATATCTTTTTCCAAGACTTCTTTTATGTTAGAAACTTGAAAATTGCAAGTAAGTGGATGTGCTGTTTTTACTTTAGTGTATTTATAGAAACAGCTTGCATTAATTGTACGAACATTATACACTTCAATACCCAAATATAAATTTGGTATAATTTTTTGGAATAATGTCGTACTGTAAATATCTTCATACAGATTTATGTACTATTGAAGTTGATGAATGTGAACCATAGAAGAAACCATACTGCTAAGACATCCTCCATAACCTTTATATGCGAGTTTATTTATCGGCAAACATATATTTCTTCAGATATATATTTTTAATTATATCTAGTAAGTAGGTGTATTATTTCAATAAAATATATTTATGGAAGCAATTTGCATTAGTTGTACAAAAAAAATTATATTTTGGATACTTTCAGTATAAAGTTGTAACGCAGCTCTGAAAGTGAAAATATCACTTTTTAAAATTTAAATCAGCATGTTATTGCCAATTTTTATATAGTTAATTTATAGTTCTGAACTGAAACAATGAAATTTTTTTTAATTAAGTAATGTATTTTAGCTGATTTACATTGTGATTAATATAACATAAAATCATAAATAAAAATTACTCTATTTTCATTCATTGACTCCCCATCTATGTGACTCTTTTAGTAAGTTAGATTATAATATAACCGTTAATAAATACATATATTAATATATTTCACATGAGTTAGGTTGATAAATAAAGAATATATGGTCTCTAAATTTTCTTTGGTAAACAGAATTTTAAGTTTGCGTAAGTTGAATTAAAAAAAAATGGGGTGTATTACAGGGGAAATGGTATTAGCAAAGATAATATAGAAATTAAGTGGGAATTTTGGAGGTCTGTTTTATTTTTTCAATCTAAGTATTGTAAAGTAATACTAAATATTTAACCAAAGAGCCATCGGTTGTTTCGTTTACATCAATTTGCAGTTATATTGAAGACTATTACTTTTAATAATTTATTCTTATAAATGGAACTAAAAAGAAAATGTTTTTTAAAATAATAATCTGGATATTATGCTTTATGATGCATGTTTTAGAATCATGTATTTTTTTAAAAATTGATATTATATATATATATCATATACTGGATATAAGTATGAATTTTTTGTTCATTGGCTCTTGGTAATTAAATATATTAGTGTTATTTACTTTTGCTTTAACCTCAATTCAATATATTTACATATTAAAAAAAATGTTTGTTGTAAGTTGTATGAAACTATTTAATTGATTGAAAAGGGGGAAAAACTATTTCTGTAAATCTACAATATCCTAATTAAAAATGAGAAAAATCTGATGAAAACAAAATAAATATTTTGTTCTGCTCCAAATGTTTGTTATGTATGATATCCTTGAATGAACTTATGTTTGCACAGTCTTTTTGCAGATTTAAAAAACAGTTTGCCATAATCTATTGTGATGCAAGTTCCCTATTTTCTTTATATCTTGGTGAAATTGTTTACCATATTTTATTCATAGTTGGTTGCTTGTACTGCTAAAAATGTCAGGAAACCTGTCTGTGATGGCTGTGAGAGTAATGAAAATGTGGATATTTCAACTTGTGCTCCTGAAGCTGCTCTTCTCTTCAGAGAATAACTTACTCTTTAAAATTAAAACGCCCCGAGTAGTTACTACTTTTATTATTTAAATATTTTCATATTTAACTATGTTTTCTGTTTTTATATAGAATTAGTCAAATTTTTCATTACTTTCAAATCGTATGTAATTTTACTTGTAATTTAAAGTAATTGAAAATACTCATTAGAACTCGGTCATAAAAGTAGTTATGCAGTAAATTTAGAAAAATACCTCTCAACTAAAAAGGTATATCTAATTTTTTTTATTATTTTGAGGGGGGGGTAATAAAGTAAGAGTTGTTCTTTAATTAAATTTTTATTCTAAAATGAGATTTTAAAATTAGCATTTTGGCAGTAAAAGTTTTTTTATTAAATGAATAATAATTTCATTATGTTTTATAAAGTTAAGGATATTTGTTTACACAGACTTCATATATTTTTATAGTGAGAAATTTTTCTGTCTTTAATGTGATCTATATAATTAATATTATGAATTATACAGGGAGGCAAATGAATATTATATAACAGGCAAAAATATTTTAATACTTGAAAACAGAAGTCTTTGATATGTAAACAATCTATAGAATTTGCACCTTTAAATTTTACCGTATAAGTAATTATAGTAACTCATTATGATTTGAAATAGAAAATTTTTTATTTAATCTTTTATATTTCAAGTAATTTTTTCCTATTATGTTGTTTCTCATGATAATAGGGTGTGGCGATGCAGAATTGGGAATTATTTTGCATTTCTAATGTAATTGCAGAATTTTGAGATCTTTTTTTAGTCAGTTTTCCTGAAAAATTCTTAAATTACTGCATGTATTATTCTAATTTCATTCATATTTTTGTTGTTACTATTGCAATTTATTTCTTAATATTTTTAAAGAGCCACCAAAGTATCCTCTTTTATTGGTTTTTCTAATGAGTTCAAAGATTTTTGTAGAAAAGGAAGAACATTTTCTTTATAAATTAACAAAATTATGAAAACTGTCTACCTTGGAGAGAAGTATAAAAAATTGCTGATGTACATGGATTTACACTACTGGAAGAAGTGAAAAGGATATACTACCAGAGAATTTATTGAGCATTGTCGACACAAAGTGCAGGTAATCTTTGTAATTAGAGCATATTTTGTATGCAGGGAAACAATTCTGATGACAAACTCTACACTTAAGAATGTCTTATTATTATTGTCCCTTTTCAATAATTAAAAAAAAAGAAATTATTTTTAGCACTGTACATTTTTTTTTCACTTGACAATGAATTTTTCTATTTTAAAGGTCAAACTGTCAATCTGCCTAAGAAATGGGAAACTTGTTTTTATGCAATTTTAATTCTATTTGTAGCATTTACATCGCATGGTTCAATTTCAGTTTCCTTTCATTGAAAAAAGTTTTATTTTTAACTATTTGTTTTGATTTTTATCATACATAAAATTATTAAATAGAGAAAAATGTATTAAAATATTTTTGGGAGTTGGTGGAGTTTTATTTTCATTATTTTATTTTTGTGTTGCGATTTCCCTGATAATCATCATGCAAAATACGACATCTTGCATGTCTGCTAGTCGTTGACTACTAGAGATATTTACCACTCTTTGCTAAAGAATGCCATAAAAATAAGATAATGAAGTACAGCTATCAAATTTAAGTATTAACTCAGGGTAAGTTATTTTTTTCCATCTAAAAAGTGCTGATCCTTAAATATTGCAAGAATAAAAGATTGTATTCATAGCTTGCAGAAACGAAACAATACCATTTGTGATTGTGTAATATGGAAACTCGGCCCTTTCCTACTCTCTCCTTTTTTTTTTCTGTATAAGATAATCCAATTTCGACTTGCTCGATTGTTGTTGAGTTTTTCCCACGACATTCCTGAATTATTGCTAATAAGCATGTGTTAGAATTCTGTAACTGTGTGAAAGAATAGAATACATTTCTCTGGTGGGAATGTTTCAATCTGCGGAAGCAACGTGTTGGTGTTTAGTCTACCAATTTGAATTATTGATTGGTTTGTTTATTATTTCAGAAGCTGTGAACTTATTCAAAGTACACTAGAAAAATTTTTAAAACAATGAGCTTCTCAAAAATCTGTATTTAATACAAATAGATAAAAAAAAAATCAATCCTGATTTTGCTGAATACGAATTGATTTGAGAACTTCCACAAAATCCAATTTGTTGTGTAGTGTTCGCTTTATAAGAAGATAATGGACTAAGTAATATGGGAAAATAGGCACTTACTAATCATGCTCAAAAAGGGAAACAAAAGTTCAAAAGAGTCATCATTGATGTTGGATAAAAGGAATACAGGAAAAGATGACATGTCGAATTTGAAAACATCAAATTGAACATCCGACCATTTCGATCTTTTCAGTTCTAGAACAATTGAATGCTGGATTTTTATGGGCTTTAAAATTTGTTGCACTACATTCATTCTTTAATGAAGTCAAAGTATTTTCATTGAAATGAAATAGCTAAAAAATATTGTATTTTATTTGGTAAGGATTAGCTCCATGTCTGAAAAATCTGCAGAAGTTGTAAAAATTGATGCCCAAATGCATGAATTTTCAAAAATGAATAGATAAAAGTAATCTTGCTTTGTAATGTTTTTTGTTAAGTAATCATTAAATGATTTTTATGGAACACAAAACATTTTTCTGTTTTATTTTATCATAGTCCTTAATTTCGTGTGACTTACTGTTGAAGAGCATGAGAGTTAATAATTCCTGCCGCCCCCCATATAAGTTTTGTCTGGATAAATTCTAGAGAATTAATAAAGAAAAATTGCTGTTTTCTTATGATAAACCTACTTTTAATATGTTATTATTTTGAATAACGTTAAAATGTTTATTTCCCTTGCTTTTTCTACTTTTTTAAACAATATTGCATTATAACTAGCATATGAGTGGTATTTGTGCATTTCCTGGTATCTTAAATATATGTATAGGGAAAACTGAGAGAATTTTTTTTTCCAGATTTGAGCTCCAACCCTGTAACTGACTGAAATTGAATATTTTTTTTAATGTCTGCAATTTTTTATTTGAAATGATGTCTCTTTTAAACTCTGTAATAATGAGTTTTTAGAATGTCTTAACGTGAAATGGGAACAAAGTATCTTGAGGTATTACTAATGTGTTCAAAAGAGCAAGTGCATGCCTGAAATCGAAAAGGAAACTTTTCTTGGGAAAAAAGTTTGCCACTACTATTTAACTTTTTTTTTTAAGAAAGTCTTAACTTTTCTACCAAGCTGTTAGATTATGAAATGTTTAATCTATCCTAAAGAGTAAAGAAAATATTTCTGAGTTGATGAAATACAGGATTTAAAGTCCCATTACTAATGTTTCAAAAATTACATCTTTCTTTTCTTCATTATTTCATTCTTATTCGATAGAAAAATGTGTATGCAAATGTGTGGTAGTAGGATATTATGATTTGGTCCTGTCTAATGTTAGATTGCAATGCTACGAGTCTAGAAATTTTCTCCTTCTAATTGGAAAAGGCATTTAACATTTCCTTGTGTTTCTCTTTAAAAAGAGTTTACAATTTTTAGAAAAAGAAAAGTAAACAAGAAAAATTACAAGAATTCAACAAGAAAAATTATTTTTGATTAATGATGAATTTTAATATGACTTGTAAAATTTAATTCTTTTATGGAGTGATGAATTATGAAATTAAAACTACTTTGGGATCAGATAATTACAGAATTTATTTTTAAAAGCCCTTAATCAAAATTAGCTGACGATGTATATACACGCCGAATATAATATCTGTGATTGCATAATAAATTGTGAGAAAAATCATGGTCAAGTTAATAAGATTTCATTTTTATTAATTAAATTACATGTTGATTATATCAAAATGAAGATTTGAATTAATGTGCATATTCGTTGAATTCGTTCACACATTACTGGTTAATACTAATTTTTCTTTTTAAAAATGAATCTTTAGTTTTGAGTTTATTAAAATACACACTGTACATGAAAGGGTTAAATTTAAATACTGAAAAAAAGAAACTGGAGGAAGTTTTCTGATACAGTACCTATGCTTGAGCTGTTCTTTCAAGATATGCCGTATTACCTATTCCTTTTGTTTTAATATCATTGCTTTTATTGTCTTTATAATTTTTTTGAAGTGTTACTGATTTTTCGAAAATTTTCATGTTAATAAAAAAAAAAATAATCTTTTTGTATTTGAAGGGAATAAAAGTTCATGCTTAGGTTCAATATCAAAATACTTCAACAATATCAGTGATACTCATCATTCTTCCTCCATTCATATTGGGGAAAGAATTACATTTTTATAGAATTGCATAATTTCTGAAAAATGCATAGATTGTTGGTGAAATTGAGATACACTTTAAAAAATTTGTTTCAAATTGCATTAATATATTTTGGTTATTTTAAAATAAAATTATTTTCAATTGTAAAATATATTTATATTGATATCATATACAATTATAAGAAGAGGTCTATAATGTTTTTTTATGAATTTATATCTACTGATTGCCATGAAAACAAAATGGGTACTGCTTTGCTTTATAATTGCATATTCTATGTGCTATGCAGATTAAGGAGGAGTAATCTTAGTGAGTTTAGAAAATTATCTGAAGAATTATTAATCCCTTTTAATATGTGGAATTACATTTAATATCCCTTATTATAAATTTAAAAAAATATTATTTGATTTATTTTTGGCTACTTAATATCTTCTGCTTCCAAAAATCACTTCATTGCATTAACAATCATTAGTGCTGCGGCTAATGGCATTCACACTTTGAAATGCAGAAAGGTTTTGAAACCCATGGTTTTTTTTGTTTGTTTTTTTTTATAAACTTACGTTTCAAAATGTAAGATTGATTGATACAGTGTCTCAATATGTATGTTTTGTAACTAAAAAGATTGTGTTTAATAAAGGTTTTATTTCAGACCTTGTTTTTAATTTATTTATGTATTTTAAAGTTTGGATGTGCTTATTATCTGGAGATTGGTAAAACAGTTTCTAAATGCATCAAGATTCAAACCTGGTTTAAAGTTTTATTTGCTGAAGTCACCACAGATTTCCAGTGTACAAGTTGATCAAGTAATGAAGCTTTAATTAGCTTCTTGATCAAATAATGAGCTATCGTTGCTTCAGACCAATTTTGCAGTAGCAAGTTTAAGTTAAATCCAACAATTAATACTTCCTGAAGGCAGCATTTCTTCATGTACTGCAAGGAATATTGTAAATTTTAGATTTTAAACTTAAAATAGTATCATCATCATCAAAAAAAAATGTTGGCATATATTTTAGTTTTATGTTATGTATATTGTCTTGCAATATATGTAATATGCTAATATTTTGTATTGCTTATGTTGTTACTTTTTAACATGCAGACTACTTTTGGCACTTATATATTTAGGAGTGTGTGGATATGCACCTCAATACCAATTTTTTTTTTTTTTTTGAAATCTTAAAAAATAATATAAATTTTTGTTGTGTTCCACAATAATTTCCAAAAATATTTAAAATCTACAAATAAAACTCGAATTTTTTTCCATCACCTTAATATTCAAAGAATTGTGTTTTCTTTTAAAAAAAAAAACTTAGTTTGCTTATTAATACCTATTATTAACATTTTTTTTACTTTTAATACATTTTTAGGATTATTTTTCAATATCTTGCATCTACACTTATAATAAAGCCCAGGTTTGTGTGTTGGCGCTCTACAGGCCAGACCATTCAATCTAATCTACAGCTTCCAAATTTGGCACATGTATATCTTGGAGACCGGGAATGTGCATCTGGGGGTTATTTTTTCGAATTTTTAATTAGAATTTTATTTATTTAAAAATTAAGCGAAATTTTGGCGTGTTTCTGCTATAACTTCCGAAAATATTACCGCACAAAAAAGATTTTTACATGAAGTTAAAGATCAAAAATTTATCTTTTAAATGATACCAATGTTTTAACCTTAGAATTAAATTTCTATTTTTAATGAATTTTTAAATAAATATTTTAGCTATATTTTTCAACAATTTTTTTCGTACAAAATAAAAATAAAATTTAAGCTGCACGAGCACGTTTCACATTCATGGGAAAAAATTAGCTTTTTTCAAAGTGTTGCCATCCATTGATTAATGCTCCAATTAAAAATAAATTAAATCTTTTTGGAAATGAAAGCTGCAAAAATATAATTTTCGGCACGTGTTTGTAGGAAATAAAACAAATATAAAATATTTTTTCTAAAAAATAAATTTAAGAAAAATTATTTTATGATCTTTTACACTCTCTATATTATTAGTCCAATAAATCGGTTATATTTTAAGACAAGTTTTTTTTTAATTTGGACAGGATATCCATTCAAATCAGGTCCACACAGCTAATTTGTAAGCAAGACAGATATGCTAAAATGGAAAATGATTATATTTTATGTAACTTGATTCAATAAATGCTCTAATAAATAACGAATTTTTGATTTTACATAAAGCTTCTGCTGTGGAAATCACGATTAACAAAATGTTCTTGAAACAATAATATTTTAAATAGAAAGAGTTAATTTCTAATCAACTAAATCAATCACTTAAACTGACTGATTAATGAAAATTTGAATATCACTATTCAATAAAAAAAGGATAATTTTAGATTTTCCATCGATGGTTTCAAAGAAAATGAGCCAATCAGCGCGCAGGTTTCTCAAGATTAATTGGCCTAAGATTATGAAAATGGTGAGTTTTTCTAAATTTTTAACATTTAAAACTTCATAGATAAGTCTTAGTTGATCATGGAAAATAGAAACATTCATTCATTTATTTAAAATTGGGTGTGTCGAGAATATTTCTCAGAAAATGATACCTTACTGCATTAAATTTAGACTTCTTTTTTGAATATATTTATATTTGAATTTTTGAAATATATTTATAGGCCTTAACAAAATATTATTGATTTCATTTCAATCCTTTTGAAAGCAAAACTAAAAACTGAATTTTATGCTGAATCTCAGAATTTTTTGTCGAATTATTGTTTGAGATATTACATAAATTATGAAAAATATTTTGTAGTTCACATAAGACTTAGATACCGAGCGATTCTGTTTGCAATACTCATATTCAATAAATATATAACAATAAAGATGATAAATAAAATAAAATGCTTGGTTTTATTAAAAAATATCTTTATATTAATTGCAATCTCATCATTTCTACTTTAAATTAAGGTTGAAGTTTTACCGGAAATGACAACAAATTAGCAAAATATATATAGTAAATTGAACGAAAAGGTCTAAACAACAGTATAAGTTTGGTATGACTATCAAAATTTGAAGATTAAAAATGTTTTGTTTAAGAATCTATCAAGAGACCAGTTATTTAATTGAAAATTGTAGCGATCGGTAATGCTGGCGAACCGGCTAGTCGCCAAAGTCGGCTAGTATAAAATAAAATTAACATCCATGTACATATTATAAGCTTGTAGGAAAAAAAAATTAGCTTTTATCATTGTGTTGTCATGCTGATGAAAGCTCAGATCAATTAACTCTCTCTGTAAAATAAATCTAGAGAAGTTTAGTGCATGTCTATATGAAATGCCATAAATATAAAGCATCTAGAAAAATAATTGTAAGAAAAAAATTTCTGAGACATAAGAAATATCTGCATTATTTAAATCATGCCTTATATATGATCAATATCCACTGTAATTGGGAACCAACAGTTAATTGCTAAACAATTAATATTGGATATATATATACATCTAATAGGAAAAATGAGCTAAAGAGTTATATTTTATGTAGTTGAAATCTCTAAGTGTTCTGGTAAATAACAAATTTTAAATTTTTATGTAGAATTGGATAATTTTTTATCAAATTATCCTCGAAGATACTACATAAGTTACATACTACATAAAAAAAATCTGTAGTATACATAAGACTTCAGTGCTGAGCTATTCTATCTTCTGTGCTCATATTTTTAAAAAACATGTTTAGTTTCAGAAAAAATGTTTTTATTTTAGATGAAATTAAATAACTTCCTTTACAAATTTTAGAGCAGATGACAGAAAATTAACAAAATGCATAATACAATGAACAGAACGGTATAAATCTTCCAAAATAATTTTTGTTAGATTATTGAAAATTAAAAACATTTTGCTGAAGAAATAACTTCTAATTTAAATTTATTGAAAATTTTAGCTCTCATTAATTCTGGCAAACGAGTAAGTTGCCATAGACGACTTGTAATAGATAAAATTCTTTTTATCCTCAAAATTTTTTTTAAAAAATTAAAGCCAGATCATCAATTTCACCAAGCGATTTTTAAAAAACGCTGTTAGCTGATTTCCTTCCCTAATACCCCTCAGGGGCTCATCTTCAGGTGTGACGGGCTTCACGACCCCGAGGTACCCTAGATTACTAAATTACTGCCGGATTATGAAAAACAAAAGCACAAACTACTGTTTTGAATACATTTAGCCAGATTTTTGTTGCTAAGAAATCAGTCATAAAAATTTATTATTTTTATATAGAGACATAAACTTATTTTCTTTGTCTAGTCGTGCTAAATGTGGTACCTAACGGAGTAGCATTAGCCAAGGAAAGCGCTTTTTGCATGCTTTCTAGAAAACTACCCGTTTTCTTAAGCTTCAAACTATAGCTTGCAGAGCTTCTTAAATTCTTACGACTAAAATAATACTGCAAGGAATTTAGAATTCCATCGGTTTGTTTATTCTTTCAACATAACAACGTATCTTACAAACATTGCCAGATTCCAGAAAGTTTACAGTTGATCATCAGCTATTATACAAAAAATAAACGAAATAATATTAACAAAATATGTTAATCAAAGAAAAAATCGTTTGCTTTTACTTTTTAATAATATTTTAACAAAATAAAAATAGTAGAAGTTATAAAATATCTGAAAAGGAATCGTCTGCTAAATGTCTATTAACAAATTTAGATTATGATATTTACTGAACACTCCAACCTTTGATTATTCGTTAATAATCAAACAGGAAATATGGTAAATAAGCATTGGATACAAAGTAATTTGCATTGTTCAAGTCCTTAAAAATCTTGAAGGCACTTTTACAGTTCTATCTCTTCTTGTTGTAAGAGGTTTCTTACTAAGAGAGCTTTCATCTTCTGTACACTTTATCTCAAGAGGATAAATCCGACGAATAGGACATACAGTCTCACAGCTTGGTGTTTTCAATCGCACTACTCTAACGCTTTTATCCTTACCTGGATAAACCTCAAGAATTTAAGCCATTAGCCACATTAATCTTTTCTTTGAGTCATCTTCAATTAAGACAATTTCTCCAGGTTTTACTTCATAATAATTGCTTTTCTTCCGTGGTCGTAATAATATGCCTAAATATTCACGGTGAAATCCGTTTCTTAAGTGTTGTCTAAGATCTAGTCGATATTTCAGACGCTTTTTAACGTCAGTAGTATGAAATTTATCTAAATCGGGCGCTCCCATCGTCGAAATATCTTGTATAAACATTGATGGAGTGAGCGGAATGAGGTCATTGGGATCTTCGAATAAGTACGTAAGAGGTCTGAAGTTAATGACCGCTTCACAATTACATAACTAACTCTTCATAGTACAAACAGGCATTCCCTAAAACACGTCTAAGAATTTTTTTCACCATTTGTTCAATCCGTTCCCAAAACCCACCTCACCAGGATGGTATGAATTTCCATGTTATCTTTGGATAGAAGTTTCACTTTCGATCACATCCCAATCCAGTTTTTACAGCAAATTTTCAGCGCCTACAAAGCTAGTGTCATTATCGCTGTAAATAACCTTTGTCGGCCTCGTCTGGCTATGAACCGCCGAAGGCAAAGGAGGAAGGATGTAGTATCCAGTGATAGTGTTAGTTCGAGGTGTATTGCTCGATACACTGCACACGTGAAAAGAACTATCCAACATTTTTCACCTCCCTTAAGCGTAAGAGATCCAGCTAAATCTACGCCGCTCACCTCAAATGCAGCTGATTCTTTTACTCTGTCCTGAGGTAAACCGATAGGTTGGGTCTCTATGTTCCTGGAATTGTATCTCTTGCATCTTAAGCATTTGTTAATTTCTCTACGAACAATTCTTCTTCCATTTATAATCCCGAAATTTTCTCGCAATTTTGATAATAGAATCTGCAGTCCAGAATGAGAAATTTCTATATGAGCATCTTTGACAAGAAGTTCTACTAACCTATGTTTTCCAGGAAGAAGAATGGGGTATCTAAAATTTCACAAGTCGTCCTTCTCAGTTAATTTCGTTTTAATCCTTAAAATACTGTCCTCATCTCTAAAGACATTGAGGGCCTTCAAACCTCTAATTGATTCTTCGGTGAAAGACTCTTCTTGAATCGTCCTAATAATCCTTTTTTCTGCTTCATTTATTTAACAAGTAGTCAAACATCCCTCCTTTTTGCATTCCTTTCGGTCTTGGAATTATCTTGAAATCCAACCCAAAATTTTAATGATTTTGGCGTAGCTGGAAAACCGAGAGAAAAGACTTGCAGCAACAGGACAGTTGTTTACAAGACTAATTGATTTGCCACATTTTTCTACAGAGATAATCTCTTCATTTAAATGGTGATTCGATTCTGGCCACAAATCCTCACGTAAGAGTAACCATTTGGGTCCTTCCCACCATTTAGAACTCAGGGGCTTCAAAACGGCGCATCCACGAGAGGGCAAATCTGCGGGGTTTAATGGCCTGGGAACAAGTCTCTAGTCCGAATTTCATTCCCTTGATTGCGGACAAAAACGCTCCAAGGTTCGTTTCGTCTGATCCATTGAAGAGCTGTTGTAGAGTCGATCCAAAACTGTGTTTTCAAATTTACAATATTTAAACTCTCTTTTACAAATTTTAAGACTTGCACCAATGCAACAGGCAAGCAATTCCAGTCTCGGTATAGTAATGGATTATAATGGAGCTATTCTAGATTTAGCAGCTAGTAATTGTATAGAGGTTCCATGGACTGATTGGTATCGGATGAATACAACTGCTGCATATGAAATGCCGCTAGCATCGCAAAATACATGGAAGCTAAAGGAAGAGACGTTGCTGCTAAAAAATTTTCCTGGAATTTTCACAAGATGTAACATTTTAATATCTTCTATCCATTTAAGAAATTTTTCCTTCATATCCGTTGATACTTCCGAATCCCAGTTTCTTTTTTCGATCGCCAACTCTCTTGCAATAATATTTTAGGTTTCAAAGAGATTGGACAAGTAAAATCAATCGGATCAAATACTCTGTTGGCATAAGATAAAATCACACGTCTAGTAATTGTATCGGGAGGCATTTCCAGTAAAGAATTGTCACAAAAAAGCACATCTTTTGATTTTTCCCACCTAAAACAGGAGTTGGTTTGGGATCTTTTAATGAAATTGCTTCTCCTGTGTATTCCCAACCTCTAAGGTCAAACTTGGCTTGTGTAATCAGCTTTGCTGAATCTTCAATAGTGTTGCAGTTCCTTCTCTGAATCTACAAATGTCACACAATTGTCAACATAAAATGAGTTATTAAACTTCACAGCATTATCATGGTAAGGAGAAGATAAATACTGGTCCAAATGATGGTGGATGACAGCACTCAACAGAAAGGGGCTGCAATTCAGGTCAAAAACTACTCTGGCTTGCTGATAAACCTTAGTCGCATCTCTGCTCTCATTCTTCCACCGCAGAAATTTCAAGTATTTTCTATCTTCTTCAGCAACAGATATTTGAAGAAACGCCTTTTTGATCTCTGATACAACACCAAAAGTTTTCTCCTGAAATTTCATAAGTACTGAAGGTATCGTCTCTAT
>JAPMOR010119857.1:0-18595 GCA_026543865.1 Argiope aurantia
AAATTAATATGCAGCTATCGATCAGGGATTAAATTAATTTGTTTCTAATCTAACTTTTTTACATTCAATGAGTACAATAAAAAACTCTAAATCAATATACTTTATAATTATTCGTAAAATCAGAATTAAATAAAGCACAAATAAAAAATTATACTTGAAAAAAATTTCAAGATTTCTAAAAAAATTTTTAAAAAAATTTATAAAGGAAAGCCCTTTAATTATGTAAATAAAAATCAAGTATATTATTACACATCAACTTTTCAGAACTTAAAAAAATTGTTTCCTGGGAGAAAACATTTCCTAATTTATATTTTTAAATAATTACATTTTTAAGATTAAAAAAATGAAATATTTAATAGCAAAATAATCTGAGAAATTTTTATAAATAATAATAAAAAATAATTAAAATTACAAATTTATTTCTTTTTTAATTATGATTGTTAAATTTTATTTATTTAATTTCTTTCAGAATCTCAATATTTCATCTGACATTTTAAAAGCGTTTCCTTAATTGATTAATTAATTCCCTGTTGAATGTTTTATGAGTTTTTGTCTCTAAATTTTTATCCTTTTTCGTTAATTAGTTTACATCTCGACAGATAAGTTTTTATTGCTAATTGTTAAAATAACTAAAAATAGCTGATTTGAAAATAGCAGTACTTTTTCCACTCTATTTTACATGAATAATTTTCTAATATATCGAGAGAGAATAAAATAAATTGTATCAAAAGCGCTAACAAATTGAAATTTGGATATAAGTAATATGAGCTAATGTGAGCTGAATCATATATAAATTATAGTATTCATCACATGGATGTTTATATGCAATGACTCGGGTAGGGGAATAAAAAATGTAATGGGCAGTAAGCTAGAAAATTTCGTGTAGACCACTCCCGCTGTTTTTATTATAATGAGAATTCTAATAAAAAATTATAAAATTTCCGTAAATTTAAAAAAATAAACCATAAATTTTAACAAAATCTTCTTTATGTTTTTTTTTTATTTTTATTTTTACTTTCTCGTATGCGAAGTTTCCTAAAACAAAGTACAGTAATTATCAAAAAAATTGTACTTGAAACTTTAACGATTCACTATGTATCATATTTCTCTGACACTGAAGTACATTTTTTTAGAATTATGTTTTTCTGTCTTTGAACACGAGAATTTAAAAGAAGCTTTGAGTCAGATGGAATGAAATTTGGTATATGTTCTGAATACTGAATATATTGATTTCTATTAAATTTTGGGCAAATTTCATTTAAACATCTGTCTATCAGATGGTCCAAATTGAAGAGATCACGATAATTTCAAAATATTGCAAGTTAGATTGGTAATATTTAATACAAAAGTTTAGCATTTAAAATATAGGTCCTTATTTTAAATTAGGAACAAAAATCTTCAAGATGTCTATCAGTCAATATATTTGAATGCATGTAAATGCTATACTACAAAATTGCGACTTCTTGGGTAAATAAAATTTAGATCACAGGTTTAGCATCGGATGAATAATTTCAAGACAAAATTTGAATACCAGTTGTCAAAGAGCTGACGCCCGATCTGTATGTAAAAGCAATGATTCAACAACGCAATGATTTAAATAAAGGAAATTTAATATATGATCTTGTGACTACAACCTTCGTTCCCGTGATAAATTTTTATTTCAATCAGTAAGGAAAAGAAATGAAAACAATATATTTGGAAATTTCCCCTTTATTTTTCCTATAATGCACATTCTGGTTTCTGGTACTTAAAGTACTAATCTCCTCCCAGCAATTAATTGTCAAAAACTCTCCAAATGTCACTCACAAACAGGCTCTTTACCCACGAAGTTTCGTCAATGCCATGAAATTAATAATACAAAAATATCAGTTTTCTTTTTTACATTGAGAAGAATACAAATACGGAACTTTAAATACAAATTTCTGGGCACTCAGAGTAATCACGGCTTTGTCCCAGCTCCATAATTTTATTTTCGAGTTGGGGGGGGGGGAGGACAGCACCTTCACAAGATTTCAATCACTTCACGTTATTCTTCGAACTCAATTCGCTTATGGATATCCCCCCCCCCATTTTATTAAAGTAAATAGCAAAAAAAATCGTGAAATAGCAATTTATGCAAAGTATTGTGCCATTTTAACAAAGAACAAATTATCAAAGTCATTTTCTAATTAAAACAGGTCTCTATTTCAATACCTTTTCATCTATCTAGAATTGATATTCAACCAATTTCTATTCATTAAGTTCAAAGAATCATCATTTACAAGCATAATATCATTGCTTTAGTATGAAATATTAATGAAATATTAATTCCTCCAATTTTATCAGAAACATTTCTAATAAACTTTCATCGATTTATTTAGAGTTGAGTAACTGAATGCCTTGATAATCAATTATTTTATAATTGTTTTCTCGCTTTTCATGATAAACTCTTTGAGTAACCTTTGAAGTGAGCACATTTAATCAATTAATCTTTAATTAAAATTGCGCCATTCCAATTATCTCTGTGTATGTGTGAATTCTAAAATGGAAGCAATCCTTCGTTTTGGAAATAGGATCGATGTGAAATATTAATTGTAATTTTGGAAAATTGTCTACTTGTTTCAGAAATATAGCATCTAGGTCTAGAAATTATTTGTAATTTTGCAATATTTTAATTCATTTTATTAATTAAATTTCATAAAAGAAGAATAATTTTCTTTCTTCATAGGAGCTTCTTTTTCTAGAAGCACCTATTTTAAGATTATACTGTTATTATCCTTGATATATTTTTAGAATACATCCAGAACTAAAGTTGTCATTCAAACAATCCTTTGAAATTATTATTCAAATTATTATTCGAATGAAATTAATAAAATAATAAATATTTTAATCATTGAATAAATATAAGGCTAATTTACATTGCTTACACACAAATTTGAATTCCTAAATGTAAGTAAAATATATTAGATATGCAATATTTATATCGAGGCAAAATTCTTGGTAAAAAAGAGCAATGATCATTATATAGAAAAAAGAATTTATGTAATTTTCCACAGAATCATCATATGTGCTGATAAAGAATTTTTATTTAAAATCTAATAATTAAATAAAAACAAAATCCAAATCCTAAAATATTAATTCATAAAAACCGTTTATTTGGAAATTTACCTTAACTTTTCCTATAAGATAGCTTTAATTAACAATTAAATAATAAAACTGATTGATAATTTTTATAATCATGATGGAACTTTGAATATATTTGAAGATTTTAACTGCCGTTGCTCTTTGAAAATAAGTTGATTTGAAATCAAGTTTCATCTGTTACAAATTAATTTTGGCCAACTTTTTATAGCTTTTTTCCTTTACTTCACAAGTTAATTGTTTAAATTTTATATACGATATGAAAATTCATATTCTTAAGCTGTAGAGTTATTTTACTTTATCTTATAATTGTAGAAAAGGTACATATATTAATTTTTTCCTTAAACAATTACTCTCAATTATTAACATAAGTTCAATATTAGCACTTTATATTTGAAAAATGTTATTTAATGAAAACAAGAAAAATACAGATTTTGTTGGCATTAACTCATTTAGTATAAGGTCAATTTACAGAAGTTATAATCAGGTTCGAATCCTTCAATGTTAAAAAATATTATTAGTTAAAAATTTATGTTAAAAATGTACTAATGGTTTTAAGAGGAACCAACAATCCTTTGTAAAATAAAATTACATCAAGATTATTATTTAGAAATAAATAATTTTATATAATTTTCCATAGAATCGGTATACATACTGATATGGAATTTGCAGCAAAAACTCTAATAATGCTGCTAAAAAAAACGGAATCTCAAGATACTTTGATAACAGATCAACATTTTATAACTGACGTCATGATTGTAATAATTTTCATTCTTCCAGTTAATTTTTACTAAAAG
Organism: Argiope aurantia; assembly: GCA_026543865.1. NCBI lineage: Eukaryota > Metazoa > Arthropoda > Arachnida > Araneae > Araneidae > Argiope > Argiope aurantia. Next base: position 3,918 of record JAPMOR010119857.1, read on the forward strand.
ATATCTTTAATGAATAGCTATCCAATAAAATTGTTATATTAAAAATTATAACTGAACCTCTCCACAAAAATAAAATCTTCTAAAGATATAGCATGCGTTTCAGAATCAAATTTCAGCTGTTAAATTAATGTATTGCCTTTTTCTATGTCTTTCTTTTTCTGGCCCTCTAACTTTTCTGAATTTAATTCATCAGCAATTATTGTAACACATTATCTTAATCAACTTACAATAAAAATTATTTACTCTACATTTTTTGTATATTTTATAAATTTCTGCAGGTTTCAATATTTTGGTAATTGAAATTTAATATCATAAAAAAATCGTCACAATTTTTAAAACATTGTCGCTATAGAGAAATATGAAATTTCGGATTAAAAACGTAATTCTTGACTTCAGACAAAAAAAATTAGGAATCCAATAGCCTTTGTGTAGAACCAGAAATGAAAGATGATACTAAAAGAATGAGACGTTGTGCGATATTTTAAAAAAAAAAAGGAAATTCGTTTTGATTTTTTCTGAATTGATTGAGGTTTTAAATATAAGATTAACTAAAAAAAATTCAAATACGTTTAATATGATATATAACGCAGAGACTGACATGTGCAGCAAAATACTTATTCCAAAAAAACAAAATTGAAAATATGTCTGAAAACTTTTTTTAAGTTGATAGTTTCAAAAAAACAAAATTGAAAATATGTCTGAAAACTTTTTTTAAGTTGATAGTTCCAAAAAAACAAAATTGAAAATATGTCTGAAAACTTTTTTTAAGTTGATAGTTCCAAAAAAACAAAATTGAAAATATGTCTGAAAACATTTTTTAAGTTGATAGTTCCAAAAAAAACAAAATTGAAAATATGTCTGAAAACTTTTTTTAAGTTGATAGTTCTCAGTTTTAAAAAATCAATATTTTGTAAAAATTCAACCATCATACAAATGTATTTTCAGAAATCAATGCAAAAGAACAAAGGACTCGGCATGAGTTCAGAAATGCAATCACCTTTCGTACATTAATGAAACTCTCTTTTATTTGAGCTCAAACTTAAGATTTTGCTTTCCTTCAAAGAATCATTATTTACCTAAATAAATTACTTTTGGTAATACATGGGGAAAGGAGATGCACTGCATCATCTTCCTTTGAAAAGAAGCTAAGCTTTATCTCATTGTCTCTCAAGATGGACTCCGTATTCTGTCACTACAAAGCAAGGCGGAAAAATAATCCTTCATGGCACGGGTCATTTCAAAGGTTAAAATCTCATTTTCTCCACCGTTGAGCGATGACTGTGGTATCTCTTTCAAATAGGGCGGAGATTATTGCTATTGTTGAAACAGGATTGAGACAGTTACCAGACTTAAAGCTGAGGACAGAAGAGTCTGATAGATTTAGAGGATGATTCTAAAGCTTTACGAATAACTCTTTTTATGTAAGATGATATTTTAAACAAAAGTAGTGGATTATTTCTGTCAAGAATTTGTTTTCAAATATTTCTTTATCATTCAGTAGCTCACAAGTGTGTGTATATATTTCTAATTTTAACACTAAATAGGATTAGATCTCTCATAATATAAATATCGCAGGAAGCAATAATTTTAAAAGGAATAATTTTAAAAGGAAAAAAAAACACATAAATGTATAAGCTCAATAGTGTTTAATCTTATATATACCGAATTATTTTACGATCAAGTTTTCCAACTTTATTTTTGCACCATTAGTTAAGTTTCGGTACAGAATAAACCCAGCATGAAGAAAAAAAAACTTTTTTAATTAATTAAATTAATAATAAAAATTTTTAATTATATTTTCAGTTGATATTTACTGCTTTCTCTTGAAAATACGTTCTTCATGTTTTTTCAAATATAATTAGAAAAATTAATCATAGTATGAAAATATCAGCCGAATTTAAATGGTATTTTAAAGTACCGTCGGGTAATAAAGGGTTAAATCATTAGTTTAAAATTGTGCAAATGTTTATCCTAAATTAAATATTTTGTTTTATCTTTTAATGACTCATTTCAACTAAAAGTCTAGTTTTTATTGCTACAAGACTAAAACTTGAAATATCGTTTGAGAGATTCTTTAACCTCTCCATACTTTCGTTCGACAACATTGTATAGAATAATCTGTTGAAAATATTGGAAGAAATGTGTTCTGAGTATATCCTAGGATAGTTTCGTCATTATACATTTTGTAGGAAATCAAATGTTCTTATCAAAAATATATTCAGATCAATCCTTGAAGCTTTTGTAATCTTTCTTAAATTTGACATCTAAATAGAGTAAATTAAATATTTCTTAAAATAATTCTGATTGATAGTATATTAATCCAAATCTAAATGAATGAATAATTTCTTGAATAAATTTTAGAGAAACAATTTTTAAAGTCTTTAATTTTTCTACGTAGTGTATTTAATTAAATTTTCTGAAGAAACCTTTCATGTGAGAATCTTAAAAATGTGAAGAAATTCTACTTGTTTAAAACATAATTTAATCTGTAAACATCATTTTCCGTAAACAGGCTTATTTTAATCAACAGTTTTTTTTTAATTTAAAATTTTTAGAAAAATGTTTATTTAAATACATGAAGATAAAAAAAAATCATTATTACGGAAAAGTTTTTTTTGCAGGAGGATTTTCCGTTGTTGTTGTTGATAATTATGTTGCTTTTTCTTTTCCTTTTCTTTGTTCAGCAAATTCAAATAAAAAACTCATGTAAGAACTTTATAAAAACAAGTTTTTTAATTAAGAAATTCTTAGTTATTTCTTTCTATCCATTCATCAAATAAAAGAATCTCAATATATTGTTTAATACATTTCTAAGAATATATTTGCAACATCAAGTGCAGGGTTTTCTTCCATTTCAGTTAGAAAAACATAATCTGTAAAACATTTAATTGAATTTAGTCAATAGTAATTTCAAAAAGAAATCCTACTTGTCTAGACTAATTAGAATTTCAAAAGTATTCTTTGAAAAATTCTATCTCATTAACTTACAAATTAATACAATTAATTTTCAAATAAAAATCTCCAATTTATATTTAATTTATGTTTTCAATTATTTTTAAAAATTTATTTTAAATTAAATTTCTGATAATTTTAAACTTATTTTTATTTAAATTAAATTTTTATTAGGTATAGCATTAAACAGGCTCTTTGAGACTAAGCCTAAATGAGTGCGTTCCATAACTTTCAGCAGTTATACTTCGTATTCGAATTTTAAGAGAAGAAAAATGTTTGACCAAATGCACAATTGCTTTTCAAACATCATCTTTATTTAAACTGTATAAACTTCTGTATTTTAGAATTACAAGGAATAGAATAATTGAAATGAATCAACATGACAGCGAAAGGCATTAAAATAATTTAATTATAGTGGAATTTCAATTTTCAATTCTGATTCCTTTCTTAAATTACTCAAAAAATAAGCAAAATCTTCACGCCTTAATTTTGAATAGTAAAAAGAAGTTGCGAGAAGAAATGTTTAATAAAAAATGAAAAACGATTGGAATTGCATTGCATCAATCAAATGTATTGTTGAAAATTATATAAAAAAAAATAATTTTATAAAATTCAAAAGAATTAAGAGAAAAATGCAAGCATTTTGTACGTATCATTATAAGGACATTTTTAAAAAAAATTAAATGAAGCAAAAAAAAATCAATTTTATGTAATATTTCGTTTTTAATTATTGTGAGAAAATAAAATATTAGTTAATTTTAATTAATTAAATTCTAATTTAAAAATTTTAAGTAGTTCACTTTGAGATGTATGTAATAACTCTTCTTTGTATGCATGTATATATGCCAAATTTAATATTCCTTATACAAACGGTATGTCTTCTAAATTATTAACGCAAAAATATTCTCTCTTATCATTAATAGAGATAGAGATAGAATAGTGTCTGAAGGTAATGAAAGTAACTATTTTAGTAATTATTGATGATAAAAGTAAATATTTTAATAATTATTTTTTAAATATCATTTATAGTAAATTTAAGATAATATTTTATTCCGGTTCAAAATATAATTGCTAATAATAAATTACTTGTTATTTCTATTAACTAGAGTCCAGAAAAAGAATTATTATATAACATAGGATTCGTATTCCTTCAATTATTAATTTTTCAAGGTGTATTAAATTTTAGTCATTGCTTCCATTTTAGAACGGTCTGTTATGACTTTTAACCCCATGACATATTTTCTTCGCAATTTTAGACATCACGTAAGGATTGATAAAAAAAAAAGAAATGTCCTGTCAATCCCAGCATTTCATTTAATTATTTCCCAGTTAAAAAAATTTTGCGAAAAAGGTAAAATACTAAATATACAAGTATATATAACTTTAATAAATATATTTTCAATATTTGTGTTTATGTGTGTGTGTTTTCGTCAATTCTTTTATTCCGAAAAACTTTATTTGAGATTCTGATGAGTTAAACAAAATTACCCCTTAAATTTGAAAAAGTTAATTAAAAATTAGTGACGAAAGATTGCAATTCTTTATTAGAATGTTGCATTTTAATGAACACACTGAAAATATTTCTTATTTATATTTTTCTTAACAAAAAGTCTTAAGGATAACAACATGGAACCAGAAAGTGCATTCTACTCAAAACTTTCTCTCGAATGAATGTTCTTGTGTATTACTGCTGCTGTTTCTAATGGCACTTACCATAGACAAGCCCGCTGACAAACTCAGCGATTTTAAGCCGAAAGGGCGTCTCTTATTTTTCACTAGCGCCATATACTCAGTATAGATACTCACGCGTCACAACCATTTTTACGGGGCGAACTTCATTCATGCACTTCATTCACAAATCGCAATTTAGACCTAAATCAGAATACTATCACCTCTGAACTAGCACCCCTAGTGGCCTTACTCTCTACATGGAGGACTTTGTGACCAGGACAGACTTATACGCGTACCAGTCCCCACACGCACAGAGAGTCTTCGGCCGGCGGGGCTCGAACTCACAACCCCAGGGATGCGAATCCAACACTCTACCAACCAGGTTATCCCGGCTTCTTTGCATTATTAACCGTACGCATTGGAAAACAACAGCTACTAAATAATCTGTCGGCATGCAATTTTTAAGAATTTTTCTGACGATTAATCGCTAATATTTCATTAGAATAAAAGTACCAGAAAAAGAAATATCAATGTTGGATGCCTGTATTTGAAACCGATTAAAACAAAAAATTAACACGGAGCTACAAATGTAGTCAGAAGATTACATACTAATTGTCATGCATTTAAACCATTGCATTTTGGAGTTATCACAATTATATGTTCTGAAGGTATAGTTTAACATATGACCAATCCCTTGACAGATTTGATTCCAAATTTGATACATATCAACATCATGGAAATTAAATCTGTGTGACAAATTTTATCCATCCACATATATTTGTTTTGTAATTTTCGTGCAAGCTTATATTGTGACAACCGAACAAATAGGCTTCTTCTGCATAGATTTCGTTTAAACTTTGATTGAAATTTTGAATAAACATATACCATATTCCATCTGTCTACGGTAATCGTGTTTACAGACAGAAACTGTCAGAAATGTGGAAATGCAAAATCTTGAATTCGAATTTTTGTCGATTACAATACTTTCTCTTTGAGTACTTCTCGAGAAAATAAATATTTTTTAAAAATCACATTCGAATCTGAATGAACTCTTTCTCTCATATAAAATCCATTTTTGAGATTTGAAACCTCAATCATTTTATTATTTCTGATTTAAAAATCGGAAAGATAAAAATACTCACTGCACTGAAGTAACTGCATTCAGATCGGATCCTTTTAAACTCATAAATAATCAAATAAACGAAAATATATTCTTGTCTATGCGATACATTTATGTTTTTCAGCTCTCTTTTACATTTTGCTGCGATAAGAAGAATGAAAAAGGTTTCTTATCCCCATCTTTTTCCGTAAAATGTTGATTCTTCATCCAGTACTTACTATTTCTGTCCCACATTATCATACCTTCTGAACGTCTTCTAAAGGATAAGATTCAAAAACCTTAAAAATATCAAAAAATGATCATTTAAAGCTTCTGCTGAAATTATTTTTGTGTTAGTGAATATATGCATCTCAAATAGCTCCCCATCGTTATTCGGAAAAAGAAGCGTCAAATTTTCACCCACGCAAAGCATTTTGAATGCGATAGTCTTAAGGAGATAAAAAAAAAATTGCGTTCCGACTAGCAGAAAACACTTGATTTTATATTTTACTTACGAAAGAGATTCAACTAGAGTGCAAACACAGCTGCAGTCGATAAAAGGGTTTACAAATAACAGACGGCAAATGTTACAACTCGTAAATAAACAGAGCATAGATTCGCGAATTTTCTAGAAACATTTCGGGTTCTATTTCAAAAAGGTTTGAAAGTAAAATGTTCAGTAATTTTGTATTTGTTGCAAGAAATTTAACGTTAGATAAATACAACATATATACATAAATGCATACATAAATACAATGCACACAATCAAAAAATATAATTGTTAACTCATTATAGACAATATAGAAAAATGCATATAAATACGCATTTAAATAAAATAATTCAATCAGATTTAAAATGAATAGATTTAAATTAAAAGTTGTCAATCGTATAAAGTATCATTCTCATTCCTTGAATAATTGTAGCGAAGAATATTGCCCAAGCTATTAATATACTCTTTGATCAAAGATAACCAATCATTAATAAACCTTTGACCTAGCAAAGATCATGCAACATTTCTTTCCTTTTAATGTCTTTTTTGCTTAGTACAATATAATGCCGAAGATAAATAATGTACGATTATCCCCTTAGAAAAATTCAGAACTTATGAGAAGGAGAAAATTTGTGGAACAATTATTCTTTGTAAATAGACATTAATCTCATGTTTTTTATCAAAGCTTCGTACCAGATTTCCAGAAATTTGAGGTTAATAATTTAATTTTAATTTTTAAATTTTTCTATTGTTTTTGCTGTTCTTACAAAAAAATGGGGGAAAACATTTTACTACGCTTAGATGACATCTATAAATTAAGACTTTGAAGGAAATTAAAATTTTTAAAACATATTTTATTTATTTAAAATTTCAAAACAGCAATATTTTCTTTAAAAAATTTTGCAAATTTAATTTATAAATTTAAAATTTTAAAGATAATTTTGAATAAAAGTATATTTTAATAATACCAAGTATTTATGGAACTATTTAAAGAGAATAATAATAAGAAATTTATCAGCTTAAAATTGAATTATCAATATTTTAGGGGAAAAAATTCATAATTCATATAATTAAAATGTTATGAAAACTTTTAACTTCAGTATTTTAGGTTTTAAAAATTCATATTACACAATGAAATAAACAAATCTTTTTTAAAATCAAATAGAGTTCTTTCAATTTTTCAAATCTGAAAGTTTAAAAATCAGTTTTAAAAAGTTGAGCCATTTTAAAAATTAGTCCTATTTCTTAAAATAGATACAACAATTTTAGTATCGCTATTAAGTAACTGCGTTATGTTAACATTATTGTTATGGATAACACAATTTTGGTAACGGAAAAACTACTTATCTCTTTTTATTCACATATTTCACCCGTTTTTCTTTATAATTCAGCAACGGCGTTTTCTTTTCTTTCTTTCTTTTTTTTTTCTTTTTTTTTTTGCCTGTACAATTAAATGCTATTAATACAGATTTGGTGGTATCGTAAAAAGGAAATGCATATAAAATAAAATAATTGAATTCGAAATTGTATTGAACACTTTCCAATGCTCTTTTTTCTCTTTAACGTGGAAACAGCACATTTTCGAGAATTTTGAAAACATCATAAAGGCAAAGTGCAGTTTCGAGGCCAACACTTTTTCGGATTTTTTTTTTTCGGTACACAATGAATTTTATTAAAATAAGTGAAGATCATCACATTTTGCAAACTTGGAAATGCAACAATGGAAAAAACTTTTTTTACACTTTCAATCAACAAAATCCGGGTATGTTAGATCAATCCAATTCATGATGATGAATTTCATTCGAATTTTCGCAAAGAGTTTGTTTTAATTCTATTCGATTTTTTGAAATAATTTCTTGAGAGAATATGACAGATGTGTTCAGCTGGATATCAGTTCAAGAGTTCAATTTTTAAAGTAATTGCTCTTTATCAGAACGATGACCAAAGCATGCGCAATTCGAATGGGAAGTCAGAAATTCAGAAAAAAGAGATTTGTGAAAAAATTTGAATATTGCTTTAGATTGAAATTTGTTGATATAATATTTTTTTTCAACGCTGGAGTTGTGCTTGTGGAAGCAAATATCCATACCGCTCAGAAGCTGTGTTTAAAATTAAACCTGAATTGGAGTGATTAGAAAATAATTATTTTTGAAATGTGATTATAATATAATATAATTATATTATATTATTGTGGGAGTTGTAATCTAATAGTTCTGTACGGCGCATATCGCATTACTGATTACGTCATGATAATCACATTATTGTTTAAATTGGCAGATGAGAGTTCTACGTAGAGACGGTAAAATATACCGCTCATCATTTACCTTTTTATATTCTTTTATGTTAGTTCAATAATGTTTGGTCTATGTATTAATTTATACGCCGTTTCTTAATAAGTATATGTTAAGTATTTATGCTGATCGAAGCTTTTCCTCATATTTTATTGTATTGTACTGTACTGTATTCTATTATATTTTCGTGTATCGTGTTATATTGTATTGCATTGTACTGAACTTACTGTATTTTATTGTATTGTACTTTTTTGTATTGTATTGCATTATATTATATTATATTATATTATATTATATTATGTTATATTATATTATATTATATTATATTATATTATATTATATTATATTATATTATATTATATTATATTATATTATATTATATATTATATTATATTATATTGTTACAAACCTGCAATTCGGCTTTCCAGCATAGTTGGTTCCATCATCGGAAAGAATGTTTTAAAGTCATCGATATTTGACGGAGCCCAGGTGAATCGTTGGAGGTCCCAGAGCTTGGCGACCATTTGGCGACTTTGGCGCCAAAATAAATTATACCCGAAACATCGAGAATTTTCCCGTTCCGTCCAGTAGGAACCGAGATACGCCTCGAACGTTCCTGAATGGTTGAGAGGCTTCTAGTCCCGCCTCCTGAGACCTATAAAAGGGGCTGCAGCTGCCAGAGCAGGCATGGTCAGAGTGGTCGAAGAAGAGTAGTCGGAATCGACGGAGCGGAGTAGTCGAAGTCAGAGTCAGTGGTAGTCGTAAGCGGAGTCGAAGAATAGTAGTGGGAATCGACGGAGTAGTAGACGTAGTCGAAAGCGACGGAGCGGAGTAGTTGCAAGCGACGGTGAAGAACTAGTCTTCCAGGGATTAGCAGAGCAGCGACGGAGTCAAGCTAGTGTTGAACTAAGCTGTGCGCTACAGTCTGCAATAGATTCTTGTTGTATGCTGTACGTCTCGGCTGAAGATAATTGTCTTTTATGCTGTATATAGTTGTCATTTTTGTGCTGTCCTGTATATCTTCGTGTAAATAAACGTCGTTGTTTCTTTTTCTACTGCCGCCTGCTGATTGAGCTTCCTTCACACCATATAACTTCCACTATCCAAACCAACTCCGGGAAATTTTCGTAAGAATATTATTGTTATAAGAGATGACCTACATATCATGTGATCGAAGAATATATTGAGATAAAAGATCTTCCACTTTACTTTTTATAAATATATATCTCCAAAAGAATTACTGTCACCACAAACGGTGGTATAAAATAAAAGTATAAAAAGATAGTAAACTGCCTCTTCTATTTGTAATGGCAGCAGAGTAAGAAAACCTTTTTCTTGTTTTAGGTTTCGAATCTTCTTTGTAGAAATTCTGTTAGCTTAAGAACACATCTGGAGGCTAACCAAGACTGAATGATGATCGTTAATTAAATAGAAAAGAGATACTTGAAATGTATGAGGTATTTCGCCTACATCTTCAGTAAATGGAAGTGCTGCAGACAATTCATTTTCTTCAAGAAATCAAAGTGAGGTGATAAGATTTTTATAAAAATTAATCATAAAGTTTACTGTCAAAGAAAATGAAATAGCATTGATTGTTTCAGATCTTGATATAATTTTTTTTAATTCGTTTGTACTTTTGTGAATATTTGATTCTAAAATTTTAAACTTTTTGCAATAAAAAAGCAAATATTAATCATTTTACTTTCTCGTATGCAAAGGGAAAGTATCGTTATTACAGAAAAATCGGCTCCGAAATATTAACAAATCACCGCATTTTAGACCTCCCCTATATTATACACATATTTTGTACAATATTGTATGGAATTAAATATTATTCGCAATACTGTTTGATATTGTTAAATATGGAATAATAAAATATACTATTGTTTAAGAATTTCATATTATAATATTGTTGAATATGGAATAATATAATATACTACTGTTCAACAATTTGAAATTATAATATTATTAAACATAAAATATTAAAATATACTATTGTTCTACAATTTGATTTTATAATATTATTGAATATGGAATAATATTATATACTGTTGTTCAACAATTTGATTTTATAATATTGTTGAATATTGAATAATATAATATACCGTTGTCCAACAATTTGAAATAATAATATTATTGAATATTGAATAATATAATACTAAACGCGCACTACTGTTAAATAATTCGCAATTTTGTATAATATTTTTGAATATTAAATAATATATAATTTAGAATTTCTATTTAATAACACACAATAGTTGATAATATTCCGCAAAAGACTGCCTCACTTTAATCTAAACCTTTTTTAGAATTATATCTGTCTGCGAACATTATCACAAAAAATTTAAGCTAGATAATTGAAATTTGGTGCATAGACTTTACACAGAATCTGTAGATTTCTATCAAATTTTGAAGGAAATATGTTTGTAAGAAACATATCAGTCTGTTTGCTTTAGTGTATGAGCACACAATAATTATGACATTTAAAGATTTGGTTTGATAAAAAAAAATATATTCACAGTTTTAACATCTATAATGCGCGTTTGCTTTAAATTCTGCACCAGATCTGATTAATCCTTCTTAGTTCTCTGGTATATATTCTTACTACCTACAAAAGATTTGTTATGAGGACTCAAAAAAATATTTTAAAATGATAAATAGGATGATCAGATGCTTAAAATTGCATTGAGCTACCTTACTAGCTTAGAAATGCATTATGTCTATTGTTAAATATCATTTAAATTCAAAAGTGGTAAATATGCTTACTACTGCCCGTTCGCGATGTTAGGGTTTTTGTAGCGACATTAAGTTTTAGCGTTTGTAATTATATTTTAACTCCTAAAAATGTCTTCTGAACTGAAATACCACTGTGTTGTGTTCTTTTTTCTATGTCTAAGATATTCTTATATTAAATTAACATTATTTGTTATTGAATTATTTTAATTTAAATTCAGCATTCATTTTTAATAGTGAACAATTACTATTGATGCAGTTAGAAATTTTTAAAATTCAGAATCTTCCTGTTAATGATTTTATTCATATTTTGACTCCATTTTTAATGTATTGATTAATTGAGTATAAAATTTTAATTTATTTCTTAACGTAAAACCTGACTAAGATGTTATTAATCAAAGTGCAGTACATTTGCAATAGTTTTTTTATGCTATGTAACCAGCCAGCCTAACAAATGCAAAATGAGTTTCAAACTTTAATGTAAGACATTACCGAATTTAAATCCGAGGAATTCCATGGCTTCTAACTAAAAATAACTGTATAAAATTGTTTTAATTTACCCAAAATTGAGTGTTAAGCATATTTACCAATAAACATTTGATAATACTTTTTGACCTAAACTTTCAGAGGTAAGTATGCTTACCACTTTCAGTCTTTCCTAAATAATCTCTGGTAAGTATATTTACCACCCTTTATTTCATAAATGAAATGCCAAATTTGGTAGCTGTAGGTTGAATGGTCTGGCCTGTAGAGCGCCAACATACACACACACACACACATTGAGCTTTATTATAAGTATAGATATCACATTTTGATTTTGATAGGTCGTGAAAAGGGCATCAAATATTGTAGGGTTAAAAGCCCTATATAAATTTAAAATTTTCCCGCAGAAGTAAGAGGGATGAAATCTTTATTACGGATTTTGTGTAAATATTTTTGGGAGCTCACTCTCTATGGATTTTTGTTGTAATATGTATTTAAAAATCGTATTCGTTTCAAAAACAATATGTTCTTTTCGCAATATAACATTTGATTATAAAACTGGATTATTATTTTTTTAAATGTAACTTAACAATTGATTTATAATTTTAAAAAATTTACATTGAATTCATTACTATATGGATACAATTAGAGAAGCTTCTTTACAATTAAAAATACGCAAAACTCTTTATTATTGATAGCACTTTGCAATAAATATATAAAGAACTATAAATATGGTGCAAAAAAAATATACGATTCAAACTCTATTTTCATTTCTACTTGCAGTTTTGAATGGTTATATACAATAGAAAATCAAAATAAATTGCACCTGGTCTGGAAGGTTTTTTATTAAACAGGCACAAAATTGAACCTTGAGGAATGGGATGAATAATTCAGGATCAATGTATCAAAATATTTTGGATGATTTGAATTTAAAATACTATACCAAGAAACACTCTTCCGTAATTCATCTGAACAGGGCTATCTTTTTATTGTTTCTCGACGTGTTTAGATTTTCTGTTTCCATAAATTTATGTAGGCGAAGTTTTCAGCCGTGATGTTGCCATAGTTACAGCACTTCATTCGCATACAGATATTACGCTAATGTATCCGTGGGAAAAAAATTGTATTTTTTTTTATTGGATGTGAATTTGCTCGTAAACATTGCAATAGATAAGGCTCGTGTACATTAGATAGTACACTAATGTATCCAAGATAACAAATCTCATTTTTATCAAAGCGTTTGAATGTACTCTGACCGAACATATGTAGAAATAAAATTAAAGATTTATGCACAAGAAAGTTTAGATATGAACACAGACGGAAAGAACTGCATTGTCTTATAGTGAATGTGGTTAAAGCGTTATTATTAGCACTAATTTTAGTGTGCATGTATGCGCATCTAGGAGGGATTTTTTTTTTTGAAATTTTAATTATGGTTTTAATTAATTAAATATTAAGCTGAAGTTTAGCGTTTTTCTGCGGTGACTTCTGATAATATTATTGTACTGAAAGGTTTTTTTTTTAATTTTAAAAATTGTCTTTTTAATTTACAAATTTAACATTAGGGGAAATTTTTTCTGAATTTAAAAAAAATCATTTTCGCCTAATTCTCAGTAATAGAATTAGCACTAATTCTAGTGTGTGTGTATGCGCATCTAGGAGGGATAAAATTCAAATCGTTTTCTTTGTTTCATCAACTCTTCGCGGGCGGGTATTTTTCTTCCATTGTTGAAAATTAATGAACTAGGTTTATGTTTAAAATCTGAGTAGTTTCCGATATGCATAAAAGATAAAGTTTAAATATCATGAACTTTAGACGTTAGATGAACCAGATATTTAAGTTTTAAATAGCGCCATGATATTATGGAAATTCATTATAAAGGTTTGTATATATAATTAAGAGAGCATACGTAAAAGATAAAAAAAAATAGCATGATTTTAAAAACTGATAATTTGGCGGAATCAGTCATGAAGTTATATCTACACGATTTTAAAAAAATTAAATGTAACCAATACCACCAGCTAACTAGCCGGTCGCCAAAAGCGAATAGTTTTGAATAAAAAGTGGGTCTACTTCATTCTTGATCCACTAAAGCTGATCGAGTTATGAAAATCTGATAAATCTTGCAAATGAATGGGATTTTAGACCACTTCAACGACCGTCTGGGAGAAGATGTTGCAGTTGTGTGAGCAAGAACTGCATTTTAATTTTAACCACCATTTTATCAAAAAAAAAAGGAACAAAAGATTGCACATGTGCAGATTATTACTAAATGAACATAATGCAACCATTTTTGTCGGAATTAATTTTTCTTCCTAACCTTAAATGGCAGCGCATTTCCGTTGTCTTTAAAGTATGCAGAAAAGATTTCTTGTTCGCTTAGCAGTTAAGAAAAGTAGAAGTTCACGTGAAGTGTGAGCGCTCAGAAGCTCGCGAGGAAAAGAAGAGCAAATTTATTTTAACGATCATGCGGAAACCCGGCTAGTTTCTAGTGAAATTAGTAGTTTATAAAGAAAATAATTTTTATTGTCTTTAAAGAAATATTTGTAACATTTATATAGTATTGCTTATCGAAAATTGTATAAAAATAAGGAGTGGCTCGATGTGAATAAATGGATGACAAGTTAAGAAAACTGTTTCCTGATTTTTTCTTGTGTAGAAACATCTTTTTTTTTTTTTTTCAAACAGGAGCACAGGGTATGTGCTCACGAACAGTGCAGAAATACTTCGTTAGGGAAATGTCCCCTATATTCGTTAATATTATACAAGAATTAAAATGTCTGTTTCTTATTATTAAAAATTAAAAATACTTAAGAACATTGCTCATAGTTTAATTATTGTGACAGTATCCTTTGCATTTTAGAGCTTAACTAGTTTTCAGTGAAGAGTAATTTATATTTAAGAATTTAAATATGAGAAATATAGTTACCATCTCATTATTATATATATATATATATA
>JAPMOR010119857.1:21431-46172 GCA_026543865.1 Argiope aurantia
ATATATATATATATATATATATATATATATATATATATATATATATCCCTTTTCGATACTGCTAGTTTTGTAAAGGTATAATAATCTTTGTAAATATCGATTGCATAAATATAAAACCTTTTCAGAAACCTTCTAGAAGTTCTTGTGCGATACTAACCATTAAAAATCGGACATCGTTTCTGTACTAATATCCATTTACTTCTGGCATCCTTTTCCTTTTCTAAAGTGCCTAACCATTACTTTATGCTTTTGAAAGCATAGATATGTGATTGCAAGCAATTTTCATCCATCAAATGTCAGCTAACAAAGACGTAAAAGACATTTCGTCTGAGGTAATTACTTCATACTGAACGAAAACTCACAAATACATACGCTTGATTAGAAAGGAAATGCTAATTCAGCTTTGCCTTTTAAAATAAATCTCTCTTTTTTCAAAAGTTCGAAGCAAATAGTCTCCAATTCTAAGAAAATTCTGGAACGGAAATTTTCTATTCCGATAATTTTTGAAATGATTAGCTAATCTCAAGAATTATTTTTTCAAGAAATTTCTAATGGCGATTCTTTTTTCTTTTACCTTTTTTAAATTATTTGAAGTGAGATCTTATGAAAGAAGACTTTTCATAGCTATTTCTGATTTCTTTTTAAGGATAATTAGAACAATCGTAAGTGAGACGTTTCATGCTCATTTAATGTGTGATTCCACATTCCCTCTTGATTTTCAAAAAAGTATCATAATAAATACTTAATATTCATTAAATTTGTTTAATTAGTGCGTCATTTAAATATTTCCAAAAGAGAGTTGATAAAACGACGTTCATTTCTTTGCATAAAAATAGGTTATTTAGAATTTATTTGTACATAATTTTTTAATATACTTCCTGAAAAGTGGTGTAGTATAACTTATATTTGATATAGTTTCCAGTAATGCAGCAATGTTTATGTTATCATTTATTATTAACAGGTGCCCGGCGCGTTGCTGCCGCAGGAGAAATAATTTTGGAAATCTCGTTTAAAATTTAAAACAGCAACTTGTTTAATTAGGAATGATAAAAAGAATGATATTTCTATTCTTATAGGCAAAGAATACATTCATTGAAACTTAATGATATATAAAAGATAATTAAAAATAATATTTATTCTATTTTTTTTTTTGACATTATTATTCAAATGCTTTAGGGTAGACAATTTTTTATTTTTCCATGTAAATAAATTTTTTTTGCTGTCTGTCTCGTAAACATACAATTTGTCATGTGAAAATTGGATTTTCTAGGTTCAATCCGCAGACTTGAAATGATTGACCTTGCGCCTTGTTGATGGTCGTCGATAATGCAAATCGAATGTGGGACTGCAGTCGTTTGAAATCAAAAGACATGTCGGTGGGAATAATGGGAATGCGTAGAATGAGCACATCTTCTCCAATTGACTTTCCGTTAAAAACAGTTGCCTCGCTTCTTGCCGCATATTGGTTTTTTGATTCTGATACGCGTTTTTTTAAAAAGAAGATTACTTTTAAAAAGATATTAATACATTAAAGAGGATGTACTTTTTTTGTTTTGAATAAATCCTAGCAAAAAATAACTGCAGATTTAAAAATTATAATGTATAAGGAAATTGATAAAAAGTATGCATGAATTTCAATATCTAATTACTTTGAATTCATTAAAAATAACTATGTTTTCAGAAACGAAGCATTGAATTTATTTTCCGGAAAATTAAAAAATAACTGAAGAAGACTTACAAGTGTATTTAAGCATAATGATAAATTAAATTCATTTGTATTCAATGATTCGAATGAATCAAATGTAAAAATTATTTGCGTTAAGATTTTTTTAAAACACTTTTCATTAAATTCAGCCAAACTTTCAAATATCAAATTTCTTACGGCTCATCGATAATTTTTGCAAAGTTATTAGAACGTGTTAAAAAAATCAAAATGATCCTTAGATTTCGAATCTTTTACTCTCTCTTGTAATATTTCAGATTTACAAACTTAGAAACAGATAGATCATTTAATGATGATTCCAATCTCATTATGGCGCCTCCTTACAATTAACTAATTTATTTATTTAAATAAAGCATAACACTATCGATAAATTTTGACAAATTGATGGCTGAACTTCTCTATCATCCAAACGAAAGCATTTAAAGAGAAAAATAAATTTCCTCATTTCTTCTCTTCTCATTCCTCATCTCTTCTTTTTCTAAGAAGAGATGAGGAACAAATAATAGGGCTTCAATAAATTCATTTATATTAAACAAAGTCCCTTTTTTTTTCTTCTCATCATTAAAAAATTTTCCACTGCAGGATTTGAATCGATAAAAAAAACAAATCAGGTAAATTTGATTCATGAGCCCTCCTAATTTATCAAAATAGATTCATTTGCAATCAAGCCAATCATTTGCAATCAAAAAATTCATTCATTTGCAATCATTCATTTGAAATCAAAAAATTTTCCACTGCAGGATTTAAATCGGTAAAAAAAACCAAATCAGGTAAATTTGATTCATGAGCCCTCCTAATTTATCAAAATAGATTCATTTGCAATCAAGCCATTCATTTGCAATCAAAAAATTCATTCATTTGCAATCATTCATTTGAAATCAAAAAATTTTCCACTGCAGGATTTGAATCGATAAAAAAAAACCAAATCAGGTAAATTTGATTCATGAGCCCTCTTAATTTATCAAAATAGATTCATTTGCAATCAAGCCATTTTGACATCACACCTACTAACTCGTCAAAACTAGGTTGCATGCATCTAAAAGCTTAAAATTAACCCTATTAATGAGTCACGTAGTATATTATATATGTTGCTAATATTAGGCACATAACGTTTTCCTAGATTAAGGAGTTCTATATATTCATAGAGTATAATGTAACGGACGAAAATATAATTGATTACAGAATATTTCATTATGATTTTGCTTCAATTCTTACGAAATATTCTGTTTGAAATTAGCTACTTATTCTTTGTCTCAATATTTGTCGTAAATTTTGACTAATAAAAAAATAATGCAATAGCAAATAAAACAATACTCTAAAATTATTCCTTCTGTCATAAATCAAAGACCAGAATTACTGAGATGAGCATATATAAAGCAAGCGAATCTTTTTCCTGATTCTCGTTGCTTACAACTGTTCATTAGAAATAATTTTGAATTCGTAAAATGGCTCTGAAAATTGTCTTTCACTTTCTTAGAAAAATATGCCTAGAATAAAAACCACATTCACGTAACACTTAAATTTGAATTACTTGTGCAAGAAAGACATTCGCAACTTCGTTTATTTCTAATGGTCAGTTAGCTGTTTGCAACGAGAATGAGTTTTCTATTTCTATTTTCAAGGCTATTTTATTCATCTTGGTAGCTTGTCTATCGGTCGAAATGGACATCCTAAGGCCCACAGGATTGGATGATAACTAATTGGATGAACTGAGCCGAAAGAGCATACTTGAAAGATCTAAGGTATTATGCTCATGCTTTTGGTAACGGAAATGGTGCTATTATTAACAAAAAATGATAAAAAGAAACAATTCGATTTTTATCAAATGTAATCACAGAACAAAGTTCCCTGAAAAAAGATAATTAATAATACTCTTGACAAAAAATAATTTTGGAGATTTTTGCTTCTGTTTTCATTAATGTCTAGCTGCTAATTCTTTTTATACTTTTGTGATGAAAAATAAGCATTATTTTCTTTGATATAAATGAATATAGAGAGCTAAACTCTTTCTTTGCCTTTATTTATGACTTACATGGCTACAAAGGATCTCATAAGTTCATTTAAGCTAGCATTAATTAGACGAACAAGAAATTATCAAATAAGGTTTAATAGATATTAAAAAATATACCTTATATAAAGACTTTATGAAACGTTTTTGCAATTATAAATAATTTTCCAAATATTACCATATATTAACACGATGGCCATAAATGGCCACGAATCTCGTTAAGAAATGTACAAGAAATGGTTATCTAATTGATTGCCTAGGAGATCCAAATCGCAGCCTCAAGCTATGGAAATGAATATAAGGATCTAAATCATAAAGAATCTAAACTCATCTCAAACTGCACTTTCATGGCTCAAAAGTTTCCCACTAATTTTCAGTTTAATGTAAAATTTAATTTATAGCCTAAGAATAACTTGTTTTAATTATATGCATCCAACTTCAACAAGAAAGAAACAATAAATATTCTTTTAAAAAAGTTCTTAACGTAAAACTATAAATATTTTAAGGAACATAAAATACCGTGTCAATATCTTAATTTCAAATTCCAGAAGAAAATCTATTAAAAACTTTAGAACCAGTGTCGTGAATCTACAAATTTCATTTTAGAACTATGTCTGAGTTAATGAAGCTTGTTCACAAATTTAATATATGTATATATCCATTTTCAACATCGAAAGAACTTTCTCACCCTAAAATTCAATTATAAAATCAATATAAGCTTTTTAATTTCGAAAATAATTTTAGAAAAATTTTTTTCTACTTATTTCTTTACGTGAAAGATAACTTTTTAAACTGGAACAGCACGGTCTTCAGAAGTTAGTTTAATTAAAAAAAATATCAGTTGAGAATAAGAAAGATGAACAACAATTCAGAGTTTACAATCATTTAATAAAGGCTTAAAACAGCATTCCTTGCTTCATTAAAAATTGAACGACCTTCCATAATTAAATTTATTTTTCATGTCAAAAATTTAAACTTAATTAAAACTTTGTTGGAAAGAATAGTTTTTGTTTTACAAAAAAAAGAGGGACAGAATGATATTTGAAAAATGTTTAGAACGTTTTTGAACAATTTATTTAGACAGCTGAATTTGATTAAGCAAATAGACATTTTTTTCTCTAATAAATCTAATAGAAAGCATTGGTTAGAATTTGCTTTTCCTATCGAATAAATTAAGCTTTAAGTTAATAAAGTTTTGTTTCTTCAAAGTATGAACCTTCTCAATTCTGCTTTTATCAAAAAATTTTAAAATTCCTATTTAATTAATTTTTTTATTAAACGTGTAAATTTGTATTTCTTTGTCATTGTTCGAAATTTCTTGATTCATTGCTGAATCTTATTTTCTAAACATCCCTAATACACTTGCTCACTAAGTCTCTAATTTTAAAAATGCAGTGAAAGTGAAAATTTGTCCATTTGTTTTAGTCATATGTCTAAAAGTTTCGAATAAATTTTGCTTACTGCATAATTTTTTTTACAAATATCATTTTTTTAATTTAATTTAATAGTTTGTAATAAAGAAATCTCTGGAAATAAGAATATAATTTTTTATAATCTATAAAATCGATCTGAAATTTTATGAAAAAAGAAATATTCCTTATATTTATACTGAAAAAAACACCAAAAATAATAAAAATTCGGAAAAACATAGTAAAAAAATATCCAATGATTCTTTTGAAAAGCTGATATACCTTCTTTTTAAAATTACAGCATTCTTTATCTTTGCTATAATATAATTTTAGAGAGATTCTGTAAAAAATTTAATCTTTCAATTTTATAAAACAGAATCAAATTTTATGTTTTTAATGATTTCACATAGTTTAATAGTTACTGTCGTTCAATTTTTATTTCTAAACCTTTTGACTTGGTATTTTAATTTAGTCTCCGTATCGATTTTATTAGTTTCTTAATTTTCTACTCATTTCATTATTTTGAGAGATATAATCTTTATGCAGAATATAAAATTCAATAAAAACACATTCAATAATCGTATTTTATGTCAATACAATTATTGAAATTGAATATTCTGTCAATACAATTATTGAATTGAAAAATTGAAAGTGGATTTCCCGAGGATTCAGCAATTGCACCGTTAATCTACAATCTTCATATTAAATCAATTGCAATTAATAAACAACAATGAAAGTTTTATTCGAGCATTTGTGAATGACCTCCACATTTGTGGATGCCATTTAACACTAAATGCTGTTGCACTTGAATTGTGATGAAATCATCTGAAAATTTTATCAAATATGCAAATTTTTAGATTATAAAACGAGTTTCCGAGGGCATTATTAGAACAGATCAGTTATTTACGAACTTAATATATATCAATTACAAAGAAATTTAAGAATTATGAGCCCTTTAAAGTGTTTAACATCAAATATTTTGTACTGTGTTGAATAGTTTCATAAAGTTTGTGGCACTGCATTGATAGCTATGACTATAGTCATTTTAAATATAATGATGGCCATAGTCATAGTTAGAAACTAGTCGTTTAAATTGTTTCTAGAAAATTTAATATTTCTAATGCATTACTGTAAAAAGTTCAAATGACATTTTTCTTCACTTTTTCCAAAATATTTTTTAAAAACCGCAAAAACAGTCAAAAAGACAATGTCAACTCCGCCAACATCCTTTATTTTGACTTTTCTAACCATTACTGATATATTTGGGTTAAAAGAAAATATCTGTATCCTTCTTTATAATTTTCCCTTCAGTTTTCTACTAAAACCTTTTGTTACCTGAATTAAAGAAACTGTGGGAAAGTTGAAGAATCTTTTTTTCATTTAAATTCATTATGTTATTTTCCGCTTAATAAATAAAAGAAATTGTAAGTATTAAAAAGACTTAAATAATACATGGAACTTTGAGACAGTACAATTATGTCTAGAGTAATTTTTTTACTATTATTGGAACGAATTTTTTGGATTCCGTTAAATAAATTGTGAATATCTGGCAAAAATTTAGGATTGAAATCCATATTATCTGTATTATTTAAATTAAAAATCTTTATAAATATTTCTTTATTTCTGGACCGAAAAAATGTCCTATTTTAAAACAGTTGCTCTGTGATTTTAAATGGTATGGTAACAACCGATTTTTGGGAAATAGTGGTGGAAATGAAATTTTTCTCGTAATTCGTTGGGATAACATACAATGCCTAGGGAAAATATATAAAAAATGAAATAATTCTAATATTTTATAATTTATCTTAAAACGGCTATTCATTCTATAGAATACTGGCATTTCATAAATTGCACATTCATGGTAAAATGATTTTAATTATATCCATTTTTATTCTATAAATCTATTTACAAACTAAATTCAATAGATTTCCTCAGTACTTAAAATATATATTAAATGTTTCTAACTATTGTAAATTCAATAAACTCAAAGAATCGGCCATGTTTCACGAATGATTTCAATGGTTAAGTGAAAATATTTTTTTCCGGAGGCATGCTTATTCACTCATTTGATTTATCATATCATTTGATGTATATGCTTTTTTGATATTAGGAAGCATATTAACATATTAAATCCATTAGAAATAAATTCTTCTATAATTTGTAGGGGACGCGAGGGGACGTTTTCTGCTAAATAATCTGTGAACACTTTTAATTAACTAGTCTTTAATTAAAATAGAGCTATTCTAATCAGCTGTCTGTGAAAGTTGTAAAACGGTCTATGTATCTCACTTTTGTAAGAGACTCGATTTAATAAGATTTAATGTAACCATAGAAAATGTTTGATAACTTGGAAAAAGGAGCATACTTCAGAATCTTGAGAATATTTGGGATTTAGATTTATTTAAAAGCAGCTAATTGGACACATTTTGGAAAATGTTTGAAATCTTAAGCTTGTGATAAAATTCTCTCTTACATTTCTTATATTTAGAAAAGTTTTAATTAAACTATTTTCCAGATAATATTGTGAAAATATTATTTTTATGTTTGATACTTCATATTTTAATAAAGTAATGGCAAGCTGATATTACATGTATGATATTGTTG
Organism: Argiope aurantia; assembly: GCA_026543865.1. Taxonomy (NCBI): domain Eukaryota; kingdom Metazoa; phylum Arthropoda; class Arachnida; order Araneae; family Araneidae; genus Argiope; species Argiope aurantia. The sequence goes on from JAPMOR010119857.1 coordinate 29,176, forward strand.
ATATGCATTGTATAAAATTAAAGACAGTGCACAATAATAGGCGATTAAGAAAGGCTGTCAAATCTGGACCATAATACTAATGCTTAATTGAAACACTAAGTCCAAAAAATTGAGGTGTTTTCCTCATATCAGAAAAAGAGAAATTTCTGAACAGTCGCTGTTCACAGAGCGTTAGGCATTGCATTGCACAGAAAACAAATTCTAACCAAAACTAAACAAATGATATTGAAGAAGAACGTAAAATTTAATATACTTTGATAATATCAGCTTGATATTATTCATTAGATAAAATAAGGAAATAATGGGCAGAAATTAATTTCTTTACCAAATAAAAAAACGAGTCTATAAATCCATTGCGTATTTCCTATTTTTTGCAAGGTGTTGAATTTTTTTTAAAAATAAATGCCAGTAATATGTAATCTGAAAGACTTCAAAAGTCCTTTTTGAAGGCCATGAATTCACTGGATCAAACGGATTGATCCTGTAGCTTCTGTTGCGTGCCTTTTACTAACTGTGCATTTTTTAACCAGTTTCAGTGGATGCTTATTTAAAATATTTCATCTATTTCTTTGATCGACGTCTGTGAGACCGCACCTCTCTTTAGTGTTCCGGTATTATACAAATCTTAGCAAATGGCACTAAAACTTGGTCCTAGAAATATAATCCAATCTACTGGTCCTCGTTAGGAAGGAAAGCCAAAGAGACTTTTAAATGGAGTAGAAAGTTATTTTAGTGATGAGGATAATTATACAGAAGATTTTTTAGATGAAAGTTCGCATTCGGCTGATTCTGATATGTATGTTCAAATATAATTAATTTTTCGTGTGGTGATGTATTTTGAAAAATTTCCAAAATATATAAATATACCAGAAAATACTAGTACTTAACATGTATGTTTAAAATGTCCTTGAAAACCAAGCTTCTAGTGTTTACAAGTTGCTGAGTAGAAATGATGTCGATAAAAAAGAGGTCAATTTTACCAATTTTCATTTTTTTTATATATATAATTGTTGAATTTTCCATTATATTTTTTCTATATACCTTTATATACTGGAAAAATAAATAGGATTTAAAAAGTAATATTTTTTTCAAGAATATTATTTGTTGTAACATGCAATTTAAGAAGAATATGTGTGTTTAAACCCAATTTCTTTTTTCAAATGATAATATATTTTGAAAAATTTCTAAAACATATTTATATATCAAAAAATATCTGCAGAATATATTGACAGATTTTCATGCTAATACTTTCATTACAAAATTTCATTTGAGTGTAAAAAATGCCCAGTTACAGGTTAATGTTTTTGGTGCATGCCTTGAAATTAGAATGATGTGAGAGCTTAGAAGAAAGAATGAGATAATAATTAATTAATTCCAGTTTTTTATCGTTGGACTATCTGCTGTAGCAAAGAGAGGGTGAAGAACTTAGCGGAAACTCTAAATTTAGTCAGTATACTACAAAATTTATCATAAAACATTTCTTTCGTTCTCCTTCTGCTTGTAAGTAGTGTTAAATGTGTATATATTAACTTACCATATCCAGGGACCAAGAATCTTCTACATTTTCTTTAAATTGAGAGGATGTTACAAACAAGACCAACTTTATTCAGAACGCCACGAAATGTATAGAAAAATATACCTTACTTTAATTTGCAATTAATACGAATAGGCTGAAATTTGTTAAATATTGGGTGATCAAGAAATAAAAAGAGGCGTTCGGAGACCTGTAGCGTGTTATGTACTGGACGAAATTTGGCCACCATACACATTAAAGTATGCTGTTTCAATTTATCAAAAAAAAATTAGTACCAAAAAGCGCCAATAGGGGCAAATTTTGGCGCTGCGATCGAACACTTTATTATATAATTTGCTTATATGAGTACTTTGTGACATGATATAGATAAAAGGGTGGGTTGCGGGAATCTGTCACTACGTGAACGCGCCTTATTAGTAAAGCTGCTTTATCAGCGAGATGAAAATGCCAGTGCTGATCTTTGTGAATACCGGCGGTTAAAACAGTTACGTAGAGGTCCAATGACCATAACTAACTTACGAAAAATAGTTGAAAGATGTGAAACAACAAGAATTCTTGATGTGCGAGAATTCAAGACCGAGGACATAAAAGTATCAAGCAGAAACTAGTTTAAGAAGTTGCAATTGCCGTTATGGATCAGGCGATAGCTAATAAGCAGGATTCCAGCAGCGCACATTCAATATCACGACAAACAGTTGCCCCATTCTCGACGATGCAGAAGATATTGTCTAAGATCCTGAAATTTTATCCGAATAATGTAACACCCATTAACTGATGACACTGATTTGAATCTTGGTAATTTCTGGTTGTGTGGCGTTCTGGTTCACTTGAAAGGCATTGTGTATCAAGGACATGTTCCTGACATTCCTACTTTAAAAGATCAAATAGCGTTACATGCCAGACGAATAAATGCCAATATGATGCGAGTCAACGTCGAAACCCTGTGTCCGCATACATTATTGAAACATAAAGTTGGTGGTCACCTTGAGCTAAATTTGTAAGTTGCTATAACGTAAACGTTTTCCATTTGTATTCGGTGTGTTGCTATTTACTGTTTCATTGGTAATTATGTATTCTTTTTCCACACATTATACCCTTACAGCGCCAGGATTTCCCCTATCGGCGTTTTTGGAACTAATTTTTTTCTTGATAAATCGAAACCGCATACTTTAATGTGTGTGGTGGCCAAATTTTGTTATATTTCATCCACTACATAACACGCTACAAGGCTCCGAACATCTTCTGTTATTTCTTGATCACCCTGTATGTTTATATTATCAAATAATGTTATCAATTTGATTTAACCTTTTCTTTAAATTTGTAGAATATTAATGAAAAAGCTGAAGATATCGAAAAATACACTCTTTTTTTATATCTTGGACTCTACGAGAGGGGCTGAAATTTTAATAATAACGAAATTTCATTATATGTGTAATTTCATCTGCTGGTTTATTTCATTAAACTGTTTGAGCTTTTTCTTTAAAACGAGGCGATATAGTCGTTAAGGCTTTAATATTAAAGTAAAGGAACATTGAGAAATATGCCTTCGATATCTTGCAATCCTTCAATCTTATTAAAATGAAAATATTTAAATATGTATAAAATATCCTACAATATCGTATTACTAAGCTGTTATGACTTTGTCGTTCACACAAGATTTTAATGAAAAATGCGGTTCTGCCAAGAACATACTGAGAATAAAGAATACATTTTTTGTTGCTATCTTGGATACTATGAAAGTGAATAAGCTAAAACTTCATTAACACGTGCATTTTTATTTTCTATCTAATTTTATTAAGCTATTTGAACATTATCTTCAAAATGGAAGGATATTAAGGGAAATTAGAATTATAATCCACTAAGTACACTTAATTACTTGGCATCTTATTCAAATTTCAATACTCTATAAATTATAAAATTTTTAACTAAAATGGGTAGTTTCTGCTTAATATAGTTACTACTACTTATTAAACAAACTCCTACTACTAGTTGCATTATTAATAGTTCCTGATTGTCAGACTTTGCAAAGCGCTGTTATATGTAATGCGGTAGATTAAGCATCTACCTAATTCATTTAACAGGAAGTATTTAAGATGTACAACCGAATTAAGAGATATGGAATTTGTTAAATATGAGTCTGACCTTGTCGGGCTTCAAGTATAAAACATGATAGTTACTGTATTTTTTTTTTTGGTACATCTATTGAACATTTTATTTCCAACGAAATACGTTCTATTCCCATTTATGCACAGAACACTTTTATGTGTAAATTTTTTAAAGGATAATTTCTATTACCCTCAATCCAAATGATTTCGCAAAGATATATTTACAATAAAAACTATTAATAATTTTTTATTTCCCTTTTCTTTACCGGAGAACTATCTCATCTTTATTATACACATTTTATTAAAAACATTGTAAAAAACAAAATTAAATAAAAATTTTACTTCGTTACTTTTTTATTAATTTAAAATTATATTACTTTTATTTTACGAATTTAAAAATTAATAAAAGTTTTATTAATTTTTAAAAGAAAATAAAAGTGTTCTTTTAAAGAACAAAAAAGTTTCTTCAAAAATTATAATTTTCTTTTTAAAAAAAAATTTCATTAAAAAAAATTCTTTTTGTGAAATAATATATATGTTTATATATCCTTTCATGTTATTAATATCCATATTTTATCTCAGAATCTCTACCAATTATAATAAATAGTTGAAACACAAGAAATTAAGGAAAAAAATTCCCAGGAAAATATTTTTTCATGTAAGTCTAAATCTAATTATTTTTGATCTGCACACTAAGCATACTTATGAAAAAGAGTTTTACGAAATCAGTTTTAAATTTCTTTTTTCCCTCATAATTTCGGTTTTAATAATTGTAATCAAATAGGGACAAAGATTTTCATTGAACATAAAGCGCATTTTTTAATGAAATTTCTTTGTCTAGACTAATTAGAATTCCCAAAATCTTGTTAGAGCATGCAAATTATGCTATCTAATTAACGCTAGAATTAATATAATCCTTTCTTACATAGAGACCTCTTTTATTTCAAATATTATGAAGAAAAAGCAGAATTTTAGATTGCATTTAATTTATTAGAGCATTAATTCTTTTCAACACAGAGTATATCAGGTGTTTCTGTAAAATATGGTATCTTTCTGTAGCGATTTTTTTTTTTGTTTGTTTTCTTTCTTATTTTTCAGTACTTCATTTCTACTTTTAAAGGACGGAAGAAAAAAATATGCAGAGTAATTACACAATGGCTTTCCAGACACTGTCTGCGTTTAAAACGAGAAACTTAAATTTAGTACGATTAACCTCTAAAGCAAAAGTATTAAAATTATTCATTTATGTCGGATTTGGGATGAAATGTTTCTTAACATTACAGGCGTAGTTAAAAAGTTTTAATCTTAAAAACCAATAAAAGCATTTAAACCTCCAAATGCAGATGATTTCTGTTCAAATGTTTTAATTATTTTTTATAAAATGTTGGTATTCTTTTCGGGGCGAACAGTGCAGATGGAATTATATTATAGCAAATTCTTTCCTTTTCTTCCATTTTTTATTGTCGTTGTTGTTTTCAAATAAGTAATTCTAACCACTACATTTTATCAATAACCACTTGGAGTATTATCGCCAAAATTTTCTCGCATATTCTCTTATAAAGGTGTCATCCCATAGGACACCTTGCATGATATTGGCGCATAATCATTACGAAATATTTTCCTTTGACGTGAAGTTAACATTTTTATTATCCGTCGTGTCAACCTTGACGGCCTTTTTTGGCGATTAGTTTCTCGCATGCCATTAATAGAACCGAAAATCAAATTTGTGTTTTAGGCGCATTTTCCCCAACTGATGGCAGCCAAAATCTGACACAAAACTACAGTTGTAGTTACAAACTCCCATACTAAATCTCATATATTAAATAAGTGGTATTTTGAGTTATCGCGTTTAAATGTTTCTGGAAGAATAAATCGATAGATGACCAATCACCGATTGAACTCACCTCAAAATCTGACAGATGTCTACGTTATTGATGTTAAATCTGTGCATCGAACTTTACCAATCTACCTACCCTTGTTTTGTTATTATCGTATTAACTTACATTCGAATACCTGGATAGACAGACTTTCTCTAAACGGATTTTGATTAAAATTTGATAGAAATTTACAAATTTTGGGCATGCAATACACCAAATTTATCTTTCCAGCTGAAAGCGTTTTTGAGTTCTCTTGTCACACGATCAGGCGGACATTTTCTAAAACTGCGCTTTTCGAACTCAGGTAGGTCTGAAGCGAAAAGATTCGTCAAAATCACGAGTTCGAATTTTTTTGATGATTACAATACTTTCTCTATATTACGTATACAAGAAAGTAAAAAAAAATGCTGGATAGTAACAAATACATACAATAAAACAAATAAATAAAAAATAAATTCTGATATCGCATATTTCAAGTTCAAAGTTCAAGTTCAAACCAAAACAACATCTTGTTCTACATGATAATCATAAATCAAAGATAGTATATTTTGAAATGCTTAAAACTTTACAGAGTATAAAGAATTTTTAAATATACAGAAAAAGCTTATAAATTTTACATTAAAATTTTGGTTCTGTGATCATTAATTCCATTCAGCTCTAAGTGACCAGTAAATGTTAAATCTATCGTCGCCCAACTTTCATGCTTTGTGGTGCTTGGAAATATGAAGAAATGCTGGTTAAGGAATCATCTTCGTTCTTTGACAGCAGTTACAAATTAAGAGGTCCATGTCACTAAAGATCTCGTGTAACTTCAAAATGAAGTGTTAATCTATTTAAACTATACCAAATCTTTTTCTTTAAATTTATAGCAAATTGCTTCGAAATTTAAAAAATAGTACGTTTATATTCAATTTATTCAGCAAGAATGAGATATATAGAATACAAAGATTTCGAACATAAAACTTAACTAAAAAGAACATGAGTTCTAACATGAGTAGATCATAACTCGAATTGCCATTGGATTTTGATGTTATTTTCCTTTTATACCAAACAATGATCTGTCTGTAAAATGAATCGCACGATAAATAACAATAGGATTAATAAATCTCCGAAAGGAAATTGAATTACTTCGCCTAAATAATGAGACCAAAATCTATCGGAAATATGTAAAAATGATTGAAATGATGGGAAGAGTGATAATTGGGGTACTTGAAGTTTGGAAATGGATTTGAATAGTTCAATATGGAGATGGGGGATTGAGATATGGAAAGGCTGAAAGCCTAATAGCAAATCATTATGGAAAGAAAATGGCGAGCAATTTTGAAAAATGATAAAAAATGAAAGACATATCGGAACAGATGTAACAACATCAATTTAATATTATTGTTGAGGAATTGGAATCTAGGTTTAGTTTCTTGTTTATTTTATGTTTTAATGCATCGTTCGTTATGTTTTGCTTTAAAATGTTTAACAGAATGACTAAAATAATATTCTGATGAATCTGAATATTATTTTAAAGTTCATAAATTATTTTTTTTCGGAGAATATTTTTGGATAAAAAAATTTTATGCTAGTGGTTCTTTAATTTTTTTCTGTCAAATATACCACCTTCTTTTGTTCAATTTTATTGTTATAGGAAGCTGCTTCTTTGCTAGTAGGTCTTTAAGCCGATTGATAGGAGCGTGCTGAGATAAATATGGAGATATATTCTTACCATTTATAAATTTTTCATCAATATAAAAAATACATTGGTATAGTGGATTAAAGCATGGCATTGAAGGAAAAATATTAATTGTTAGAAGTTTATGAATGCCATTCTTTGTCTGATTTATTAATCTGCTACTTTCAGAAATGGTTAGATTTATGTATGTTTTATCGAAACGGAATTGCATACTTTTTTATTGCGTAACTCTTTGAAGCGGAAAGCTACTTTGGTCTATTTTTTCCTGAGTAAGTTTATGTTTAATAGATTATTTCTAATATGCTGCACTAAGTGAATGAAATTAATCTTTCGTAAAAAAAACTGACGTTTATAAAATACATTTATGTTTCTCAATCCAAATTACTCAAAAGGATCTGAAGAATTAATGGATATTTTAAATTAATAGTTGCAATATTCAGCGACTTATCACAGCAAATATGGATGTCTTTAGTGCTAAGTCTAAAGATCGTTTCAGGCATTTCTTCATAATTTGGGCTTTTATTTCTCGAATTCGACCGCACAAATAAAAGAAAAACAAAGAATATCTTCTTAAAAATGTTATTTTAATTGTTTAATCTCTGGGACATCTGTTAAATTAACGAAGTTTTTTGCGAAATTTTTCGCAATTTTTTTGACACTCAATATATCATGACTTTCTCACTTTATTATCGTACAAGTAAAATCAGAATCACCTGTCTATTTCCTTTCTTTCTTTCTTATGTTACGTTTCTTGATAATATTATTTTTCAGAGTTTTATTTTTCAAAAGATACAAATTTTAACATGAAATTGTTCTCCTAACTGTCATTCCACCTCAGTGTCTGGAAGTTGAATCAACGTCTAGATTTCAAATGAATCAAATTAACATATTCGATTAATTTTCTTTAGAACTTATTTCAAAGGAAACATCTTACAATCCAGAAATTAATTATTTATTTTTTTAGTTTATTAAGATTGAGCAAAAACTATTCACTAATCTCTTAAAACAATGGTTTAGAAATTTCACTATGAGTATAATTATCATTTAAATTAATTGTTTAATTTTTTTCGAAAAAAATAAAAAAGTCTTGCATGTGGTCATTAGATGAAATAATGATACTGGATTATAAAAAATCTGTACTCTTTTTCAGAATTCATTTATCAATTCCATCACTCTAATATATATATATTTCCTATAATAAAAATATTTAGAATTTTGAGCGGTTATATATTATCTCAGTGAGGATTAAATTTTTTCTCTTTAAATTCCGATTGACCCATTTAGAGAGAAGCAAATTAACTTAATTGAAACTAAAAATCATAAGAAAAATTTTCTTTAACATTATATTCATATCAAACATTATAGGATTCCTTTTCGCTTGACATTATAGGATATCTTTTCACTTGTCAAATAATTTCTCATAATTTTTTTCAATTACTTTTGTAATAATTTGTTACAAATCCAGGATTTTAATTTATTAAATAACTGATTATAATTTATTAAATAACTGATTATAATTTATTAAATAACTGATTATAATTTATTAAATAATTGATTATAATTTATTAAATAACTGATTATAATTTATTAAATAACTGATTATAATTTATTATATAACTGATTATAATTTATTAAATAATTGATTATAATTTATTAAATAACTGATTATAATTTATTAAATAACTGATTATAATTTATTAAATAACTGATTATAATTTATTATATAACAGATTATAATTTATTAAATAATTGATTATAATTTATTAAATAACTGATACATAATAAAATAACTGATCTGATAATTATTCATAATGCTTAGATATATAAATGTTCTTTAAATTTATTATTTAAAATGTAAAAATAAATAATATAAGAAATAGAAAAGAGTACAGTCATTTACTACCTTAAAATGGGTGATTTCTTGGGACAAAAAAAATCCTCAAGCACAAGAAGGGACGCTTTATTTAATGTCTAAATCAGGCGTTTCTTCCTGCTTTTTTTTCATATTCAGACGGAGATAAACTACCAAAATTCTCTGTTTACTTTCCTGACTCTTATTTTCTTTTTCGAGCGCTATTTGTCTGCATTTTACTTTCTTATTTTATTTATTGTATCATCGTTATTTTATTTTTTTTATTTTGAGCAGGACATTGCTCTTTAGCGATCAATACGAAGGTCTCCTCTGTTATTGAATAAATCAAGTAAAAAAAGTGATTTTTAAAAGTAGAATTTTTCTTATTGCAAGTAATGATGTAGTATAACATTGTTTGACACACAAAAGAAGATGTTGCTTATTAAAATTAAGCATTGTGAAAGTTGGTTCTTTTTTTTATTAATTTGCCTTGTTATAATGACAAGAAAGCAACTTGTTTAGCTTATTTGGAAGAAAGATTGTAACTGCCGTTAAGTTTGAAATTTTGCATTGTTTAATGGTTTTGATTTGAAAGAAAACTCAAATAATTTCTCTAAATATTCAGTTGCGTAAATATACAGAAATTTAAGACTACAAATTGCATCAAAAGACTTTGACTTTTCATTGCAAAATTGCCAAGAAAAAAAGGAGGTTTTTAAATTTTAATAAATGCCGGATTGAGTTTTTTTATAATAATTATTATAAAATATTTAATTATAAAATTTAAGAAAAGGCAACAAATGCACATCTTGCTATCCTCTTATTTTTGACTAAAGTTTGGTGCAAACTTTCCCGGAAGTAAAATTGGATCAATAAGTGCTAAGTAGTTGAAGAGTTATTTCAATTTTCAATTAAAAGTTTTGAATGAAAATCTGTCATAGTGAAAATTTAAGTTCTTTCTCAGAGGCTACGGCGGCCTGGTGGTTCGGTGCAGGAGGGCCTTAGGTTCAAAATCCGATTCCACTGAAGAACCGTCGTGTAAGCTGGTCTCCAACTGGTGTGGTGTTGAAGTTTGGAGATGGGGCGCCAACTTAAATGCCATCCTCTTCATCTGATCGCGGTTCGAAATTACGAGGTTCGTCCCAAAATAGCCCTAGTTTAAAAAGGGACGTTAATATAAATAATTAATTATTTCAAGTTAATACTAGATGTAGTGATTTTAAAATCCATTCAAATACATAATATCCTCAAAAAAATTCTAATAAAAAATTATGCTTCCTTCCTTAGGAAATTCATGAAATTTTTAATGAAACTGCCGGTATTAATTCGATCAAGAAAAATATACCCATAAAAAATCATAGTTTCGTAGAAAACCTTGAAATGTTGAAATTAATGCAATATTCGATCATTTGAAACTGTCTTGAATGATCTAAAGAAAATATATGAACATTTCAACTGACAAATCAAAATATTCACCCAACGAATTTTAAAATAACATTTCAACTGACAAATCGAAATATTTACCCTACGAATTTTAAAATATATTTCACCTGTAGCACGGAAATTGCAAGTTTTTTGCTCGGATTATATGTTTTCCTGCTAAGTTTTTATTTCTAGTATCGAGAATAATTATTTCTTGTAATTCCAAATCAATACCAAAATTTAATGAATTTGTTACTCAATAAAATGACAAATGTTTTTTTTATGTTCTGTGATAGTTTAATCTGTGGTATTACCACATAGTGAGTTTAACAAGACCCAATATTTTCCCCTTTATTATTAGTTATTGCAATATTTGCGACCTTTTATTGCATGTGAATATGTATATTTTCAAGCTGTATATATAATTACACTTTTTGGCATGTCATGCTTTATCAAAAAATACTAAGGAAAATATATGTATAGTAATGTTTCCATCATCAGAATATGACATTCCTCATCCTTTTCAGAACAATAAAGTGGCTGAAGAAAGAAAGACACCAGCAGTTTTAGAGGCTGTTAAAGCAAATCGTTCTTATTCGGCATTATTTTTCCATAGTTGTTCATAACGGTTTTTTTTTAGAAACTGCAGTCGATTGTTATTGATTTAGCCAAATTGAAATGATTTTTAAGGCGATTTTATCTTTTTGTGTTACCGTGGATATTGTTACGAAATTTCTTTTCACCGGGGTTCGTTTGGATAGTGGGAGTGATATGGTGTAAAGAACGCTCAATCAGCAGGCAGAAGTAGAATAAAAACAACGACGTTTATTTACACGAAGACACACAGGACAGCACAAAAGCGACAACTATACACAGCACAGAAGACGATTATCTTCACCAGAGACGTGTAGCATACAACAGCACACACAGCAGCATACAACCAGAATCTACTGCAGACAGTAGCGCACAGCTCAGTTCAGCACTAGCTTGACTCAGTCGCTTACGACTACTCCGTCTTCTACTTCTCCGACTCTGACTCGGATTACTGACTTCGTCGACTCGACTCCGCTGCTGTCGAACTCGGACTACTCCGTCGTCTACTTTGGCAGCGGCGGCAGCTTCCTTTTATAGGTCTCATGAGGCGGGGCTAGAAGCCTCTCAACCAATCAGGAACGTTCGAGGCGTATCTCGGTTCCTACTGGACGGATCGGGAAAATTCTCGAAGTTTCGGGTATTATCTATTTTGGCGCCAAATTCGCCAAATTCGTCGCCAAGTCGCCAAATGGTCGCCAAGCTCTGGGACCTCCGACGCACACCTGGACTTCGTCCCATTCAGATGACTGTAAAACTTTCTTTCCAATGATGGAACAAACTATGCTGGGAAGCCGAATTGCAGGTTTGTAACAATATCAAAAGAAATTATTAGTTAAAGTTCATTTACTATTACCAATGAATTTCTATCTTATAATGCAACTGGAATCCGATATTACACAAACAAAATCTTAAGTTTACTGATCTGTTTCTTAAACTCTATGATTACTATCAGCTGAAATTTTCTAAGCTTTATATTTTTGAACATATTCTCATGGGCTAATAAAAAGTGACTATCTGTTTTTATTGAATTATCAATATATCTTATTTTTCTGTGGCATCTTTCTTATGCCAATATTACAGCACTGTAAGTTAAAGAATTATCTTATGAATTACCAACTTATACGCCAAAAAAATGAACAAGTTTTACTAAAAACAACAGATTGAAAATCAGCAGATCGAATATCCACTTTCATTTCTCACGAAATCAAGTGCAGCTGGTAGTTAAAAAAACAATAAACATAATATGGATCCCTGTTGAAAATATCTATTCTTCAACAAATTTAATCAGAAAACAAATATCACTATATTATACATTTCAACGAAAACATTTTTATAGCGGTATTCTGCTGAAAATAATTTAAAATATATGTTCTGTAGAGCTTCACCTGCTTTTAAATAACTAAACAGGATATGTTCCAAATGTTTTCATTTGGCGATATTAGAAAAGCTTAAATAATTAATAAAAATTCTTTGGCTAAATACCAGTTAATGAAACTAAAAATGGAATTGTTATGACTGCTTTCCTACAAAGCAATATTTCTTGTGCTATTATGAAGGAAAATTTGTGTGAGGTTTTATTTAGCTTAAATCACAGACTTTTAGCTTCTATACTAGAAGAATTATGGGCTAGAAATCAAATTCCATAAACGTTCAGAGTTTAAATTGACCTGGATTGCATAGATTTCATCAGGGTATATGCCTCTAACTCTATCAACTTAATATTATACATCAGTGTCTGAAACTTATTTGACTTCTATCCAATTTCGATAAATTTGATTTAAATATTAATTCCTTAAACTGTTATTATAGAAAAACTTATAAAGAGAATTTTCGTCCCATATTGTCCTTACGTAAGGATTTAAGAACATATTCAAATACTCTAATGTAAATGCTTTGAGGCATCCAGTTAACGAATTTGATTAAACACCGACTTACTACATACTAGTTTACTAGTTCATCTCTTTTGTCAAAGTATTACAAAGGACCAAACATTCTTTGAGAGCCATGTATTTTAAATACAGCGAGTCCAGATCGTTCTTAAGTAGCTCCTGCTTAAGTTCAAAATTCGGTAAAAATGCAATTCAGTTGCAACGTTGATCCATTTATTTTCAATCTTTATCCAAACAGTTTTCATTTCTAGTTATATTTGGATGACTAGCTTGATTGAGCTGACGAGGAATCATTTCTGATTTATTTTCTGTTTGCTTTAAAATGTCATCATAGGAACATGTCAAATGAAAAAGATTATGTCTTATTCTAAATATAAGAATAAAAGTAAGCTTAAATGGTGACAGTCTGCCGGTCTCTTCTATAATTTCGACATCTAATGGCAACTTTCTTTCAAAGAAGATATCCATAAAATAATTTTATGACTCTATGGCAAATTTCCAGAATTACTCTGATGCATTTAAGGCAACATGAATTATCGATGATGCAATATCAGCTATAATATCTTTTATCAATATCGGAATATGACTTATATCATTTATTAAAAAATATTTTTATCGCTACTCTTCTTTTTCTTGATGTAAATGTTGGGAGAAATCTGTTTGTCACCATATAAGTTTATAGGAACATTTACTATTTTAAATGGAATATATTTCATCTGCAACCTATAAACAAAATCATTTCAAATTAATTTGATATATATATACAGCAAATAAAAGTAACATCACGTGTAAATGAGAAAGGGAATTTAGATACTAGAAGATGCCTTTGTTTTAATATGTTTCTTTATTATAATCTTTCATGAAAATACAGACAAAACACATCATATATTCAAGATTCTATTTTGAAACATAAAGTGGACATAAAATAAATGTTTTAGACAATTGCTAGAAAAATATTTACATTGCTACCAAAAATTTTTTAAACTTTCATAACTGATCCAGCCTAACAGTCGTGCAAATTTTATACTGGCAGAACAATTTATGTTTCAGACGATGGATGCAGGACGTTATCGATACAGATGTTTTCGCTTTATATCCTGCACCTTCCTTTTGATATGTAAACCTGCCCCAAGATAAAATTCGGTGACTTACTGTGAAAGGGTTAATAAAATTTACTTGAGGTTCTGAAATTACTGTATTAGAGTATCAAAAGTCACTCAAATATTATGTTTTGATTATAAGAACTATAATCTTACGACTTGTTGTCGCTAGGATTTTATCAGCTGTCTTACAACAAATCTCTTTTTCATTAGTTAGTCATTAGTTCAAAAAGCAGGATTAGTTGATTCCTCTGTGATAATCTGATAATCTCAATTCAAACTAAATGCGGAAAAGAAACTTTTTCAGTTATTCTGAATAATATGTTTGAGATGCAAATTGAGGAAAAGCAAATAAAAAGATTTGAACCAGAAAGGAGACATATAATCCTTAGAAATTAATCAGTGGTGTTAGATAAAGGCAATTATTCCGTGCATGTATCAATATTTAAACAGAAGCAATTCAGTGTAGTCTCGATGAAAAGTCTATTATATAATGGTTTAAATTTAGTGAAAATTTTCATTTATTTCCCATTATTTTTACAAATGAAATAACACCTTTTATTAAATAGTTATGTTTCTTTATTTAGATATTATTTGTTTAAATGTTTCTATCATTATAATTTTTTATATAAAGTACAAGATGGACCAAAAGGGATAACATAAAAAAATCCCCATAAAGCTATAAGACACTGAATTGTTATGACTTGTTTGTATACAAATTAAAAAAAGCTTCGAAAACGTTAATAGTTGAAAGGGATTCAGAAGAAAAACTCAATTATATTCGATCGCTTATCTTGTCAAAGTCTCACCGAAGGGCCTATTTTATATATATATATATCATAACGACTAACTATAGAACTGTAAATACATTTTAAATAATTATTTATTAAAAATGTTTAACTTTTATGTATATTAAAAGATATCTGTTCAATCTGTATTATATGAATCAATTTTGTATGGCACATGGTAAAAAACTTCTTAATACTAAATCTTCTCGAAACTTCTCTTCTGATCTTCTGAGTGATCATTTACTATCAAGCTTAATATGAGTTTCCATGCGTTTTAAAATTTTCAATTATCATCTTAAAACTAAAATTATATATAAAAAAGATGCAAAAGCTGGATTATATTTTTATACTTGATGATAATATTTTTCACTTGTGTTTTTCCTTTATGTTGTCTATTTTAACTTCAATATTTATATTTTTCTCAGCATAATTTAATTTGATCTCAAATAAAATGCATGCTTTTTTTTAAATATTCACTTACACTTATCTCTTATATTTCAAAGTCATATGAATTTTGTGCAACAAGGAAAAAGAATTCTAACCATAACGTTTCAAAATATTTCTTCACTCCAACAAAAATCCATTTATAATTCTAATCTTGAGCATTAAAAACATAACATTAATTATCCTTCCTTGAAATAAATATTTGTCGCATCACATTGGAAGATCAAAATCATCAATTCTACAAAGCTGCAAAGTTCTTAAATAATTATAAAGTAATCATAATGAAGGGAGGAAAAAGAAAATGACAAATACAGTGAGTCTCAATTCATACATAAAATCCCCGAAGTTACTTATATTCCAAATATTTACTTAATTATAATCCATTTTGGCAGAAATCATTTAACTACAGAATTTTTAAACATTTTCACTTGCTTGTAAGGAACTTGAAGTCATGATTTATGGCATGATTTTATAGCTTCCGATAATATTTTTTGCTTCAACAACTGTTCAAAAAGTGACTTCTGAATGTAATCCCAGATATTGGCAGAAAAGGCGGCTTCCCCCTCAAATAAAGATGAATGAATCCAGTCGACAGCTCCCATCTTTTCAACTAAAGTGGATTACACAGTGCTTGGAGATTTGTGACGAGTACGAGGAAGGTTTTAGAGTGAGGATAAGTTTGCCTTTATTCATCTCCTTCTACAAGGAGACGAGATCAGGGAGACACTCAAAATTTTTTCCGATTACCTCCCCCAGAACTTTACTGGTTCAATACCACTTTGGCTTTCCACGTGCAGCTTAATGGATATTCTGTTGCTGAAGCTCTGGAGGGAATGGGACATGCAATTTCCTTGACATCGGTCCCCTTAAACTCTCCCTCCACCTCAGGGTTTAAGAAATGGGAAGCTGCTCCCTTCTCTTTGTACGTTCCTTTTTATTTAATGCAAGAAATTGAAAATAAGGCTTTTTGGAATTAATCTGTAATTTCTAACTTCATTAGGGAGACATTTTGTGGTATTTATCTGGAAACTTCGAAATTGGAATCGGTTAGTGAATTGAAGGAACATATGTTTTAACTTTCACTTTCAAAATGTGAAAATCATTCCATCCTTATTTATTTGTTTCCAAGATAAGAATAGAATTCATTTTTAAAACACTTTATAGACGACAAATCTTGAAATTCTCAAAGGCAAACAAAAAAAAGTTATCTTGATAATAATGTAATATTACACATTCTTATTAAGATATTTTGCATTACAGAAGATGTGATGAAATACTCTACTAATTTATTTGCTAAACTATTACTACATTCGTAAGGAATAGAAAATTTCTTGAAGAAACGATCTTCGAAAAAATAGAAATAGAAAAGAGTATGATTAAAAATTCATTATGTTATGTTGTTATTTATTTTGTTTTACCAAAGCATTTTGAAAACATTAAAATAATTACATAATTTATAAACTAATAGAATATAAAATAAAATAACTTTGGGAAGATATTTCGAACTTAATAAGTATTTATCAGACATAGTGAAACAATTAATGAATTGACAAACTTTAAATGGTAATAAAAAAATTGAAACTGAATTCATTAATTTTTAAGTATCTAATTCATAAACAATGTAATGTATGTCTAAATAGTTATTTCTCAGGATTACAGTTAACATAAGAAAATTAATATTCATAGCGTTTAAGAATCTTTCTCAGTCAAA
>JAPMOR010119857.1:46182-84524 GCA_026543865.1 Argiope aurantia
ATAAGAAAATTAATATTCATAGCGTTTAAGAATCTTTCTCAGTCAAAATTTTCGAAAAAATAATATCTCGTATATATATTTCTAATATATATATATATATATTTCTCTTTCGAAGCACGCTTTCCGTCATTTAAAAAGAAAAAAAAAGATTTACATATGTTGTAAAAGATTTGTGGAAACATTCATACACCAAAAATTAACATCATAAAGTCAGGTTTAAACTGTTTAAAGATATTAGTTAAAGATAGAAATTTTTGTCGAATAAGCCTTGTAGTTCCATTTTTCATCCAAATAGAACTTATCATATTAATAAAGCTTATAATTCAATGTATAACTTCTTATAAGTAAAGAATGAAATCAATGCCAAATTCTTGCAGTAATCAGTATTCACGAAAATATATATAATCAGCTTTTTATAAATGTATAATAACATTCTACTCACATATCAATAAATTATTTAGTGGGAATATTACTGCGATAACTTACAAATTTATGAGTTTATCAAAAGAAAAATTGCTCCATAAAATTAGTTTCAATATCAGCATTTGTACAGCTTATTAATTTTTTCGTTTGACTACAGATCTTTTATACTGCATAAGGTTTTCATATCCAAATATTCTGCTCGATTACCAATTATTCCAGATTCTAGCTCAAGCATAATTTATGAGTCTTTTTAATCTTATCAGCTTGAATACTAACTGCGTTAAAAGGAAATTGCATGATTTATTAGCTGCCCATACTTTTGATATATTAACTATCATTCTTATGCTTTCCGACTATGTAGCAAAAAAATCATTCTTCATTAAAATTATATTCCAACTTTTTGTGTGTGTGTGACTCGATTCCGAAAGCATTTCTGATTTTTTTTTAACTAACACAAAATTATCAAAAGTTAATTGAATTGTTTTGGAATATATTTTGTAAGAGAAAATCTGTTGGAATCTGAAACCTTAATTTAATTATTTCTGTTCTTAAGACATAACTATCTAAAAGATTTTTCAAAGATATTTCAAATCTCCAACTTTCACTAAAGTCAGCATTTTTCTTTGTTAAAAAATGTCTTTCAATGTTGTTCCTCTTTTTCAGGGGGAAAAAATAATTATGTTTGCTACCGGTAATTTTTAAACAAAAAACCATATAGATTGATAGAAATCGTGCAATTTCAAGAAGTATGCAATAAATGATTCAAAATTATAGCATACTTTTTATCAATTTTTATTATCAAGCTTAAATCAAGCAATTTTAAAATAAAAAGTTTTTAGATTTTTCTTTTTACGTTAAATAAAATGTTTGGTTTTTTAATGTTATTATTATTATCATTTCATTTGATATCTGATAATTAAACTAATTAAAAAGATTTTTTATAGTTGTAATATTTTACCAAATTCTGGCTTATTTTTAATTTTCTTTTCATAACTGTTTAATCCATGATTCATTTATAAATATAAATCCCTTTTACGAATGCGCTGTGTAAAACGCTCCAAGTAATTATTCCTTTAAATCAAATAAAAACTCCTGAAAATTATATTAATAATTTTTAAGCGTAAGTCAGAAACATTTTACGAAAAAATTATAAATAAAACATAAATTTTATAAAATTAGAAATGAATTAATTTGTTTCTGCTTCCTATTATTAAAATTATTTAGAATAGTGAAAAATTATATTAAAAAAGACTTTTTTACTATCCAAACGTTGTAGGACTTCAACCATTTAGTTTATATCAGCGAAGTTTTCATAATCTGCTTTAAGAAACAAAGCGAAATAAATTGATATCATAACGTTATATTGATGGCAAGTCCGCTATGATTACCTTGAGACTGCAACATGGATTATGTTGATTTTACTATTCACTAAATTCGTCTCTTGAGATGCACATTTTTCTTATATATAGATTTTCAGGGATTCCAGAATTTTAGGAAATAATACCTTTAGTGGAAAGATATTGTGTTCTTATATTTATCCCATTTGTTTTATAAAGTTTTTCCATTGGGAAAATTTTATAAACGAATCAAACGACGTTTCTTTTTTAATTATTTCATCACATTTCGAATTATTTTCGAAGTCCAAAAAACACATTGTTAACATTATTTCTGTATGTGGGAGAAATCTCCAAACCGTTTTGAACTAGACGCATGAAATTTGATGCATGTACTTACTACCAACTTTATAAGTTTTTATTAAAGTTTGCTTAAAATCCATACTGAGGAACTCTTTCTGTTTGTCTGTTCGAGTACAAGTCAATTCGATAATTTAAAAAAAACGCCTTGAATTTTGTAAATAACTGTTGTGCACAGGTTTAGCATCTAAAATATCAACTCCTTATTGAACTTTAGACCAGTTCTGTCAAACAGCTGCGCGTCTCTCGATATATGTTTTTGCGCACATGTAAACTCAATAACTCATTAACGCGACCTAAATCGTTGAAATTTGATACATTATCTTGCAATTACAACTGTAGTTCCGTATCGGATGTTGGTATCAATCGGCCAGGAAAAAGGAGCCCAAAGTACATATTTCCGCGATAGATATATAAAGGGTGGTTATAATTAACTTCCCCTATAAACAGCATCCTACAATGCAAACGGGTGAACAGATTGCTATGAAATTTGGTACATAGACTATACATGAGATGAGTTCACGGAATTTCAAAAAAAATTGTTTAGTTCCAAAATGTCAACCAGAGGGAAAACATTAATTTTACCACAATAAGCGAACAAAACGGAATACAGAAACAATATTAACGTTTTTTGATTAGTTTCTGATCATCTTGTCATCGAACCATATTAAGTAAAGGTAAGAAAAAAATAACAGTACGCTGTTTGAGAAAAACAGTTCAGTTTGCAGAAACAAGAACAGATTAGGAAGAAATTGCACAAGAGGATGCGGTTATTAATCATGTCCAGGATGATGTAGGGAAAGGTACTTCATGTGATCACCCTTTAAGTCATTCAATGTCGCAACAAAATACTGTCATCTTTACAGCCGGAAAC
The DNA here is from genome assembly GCA_026543865.1 of Argiope aurantia. Lineage (NCBI taxonomy): Eukaryota > Metazoa > Arthropoda > Arachnida > Araneae > Araneidae > Argiope > Argiope aurantia. Next base: position 49,174 of record JAPMOR010119857.1, read on the forward strand.
ATCGGCATAAAACATGACAACGACTGCAAACGTTTCTTATCCTAACTTGTTTTTCATAAAGCTTCCTCTTCTTCGCAAGCGAGCAAATTTCGCCATTTTTTTCCTAGAATTGCTAGCTTTTCTCGGTTTTAAATTTTATTTCTCATAACTCTTGTTCTGGATTGTTAATATTGTTTCTGTATTCCATTTTCTGCACTTAATGTGTTTAATTTAATGTTTTTCCGAAAAAACGCCGTCTGCTGGAAATTTTTGAACTAAAAAATTGTTTCGAAATTCCGTGAGCACATTTCGTGTATAGCTTATATACCAAATTTCGCTGCTATCCTTTCACCCGTTTGCGTTGTAGGATGCTGTTTATAGGAGAAATTTAATTATAACCACCTAAATATTGCTCCCGATACATAGTCCTCGATCGGTAATAATATTAAATTCACGGCAATATCTATATTTCATAGTTATTGTTCTTCCGTGCTCTGCGCACAACTTTAGAGTAGAGAGATACTACCTTTATTGAAGAGTATGCGAGAAAGCGTTAGAGATATCATCCCCACTAAATTCAGTTAGTTGTATGAAATGCAATATTTATTGCTCTCATAATCCTCATAATAACTTAAAGCGCAGTTCAATATAATAAACTCTTAAAATATAAATATCATCTCCAATTATTCTCAGACCTAAAAGAAAAATACACTTTTTTGTAATCACTTTAAGTATTATTTTGAGACAAGAAATAATTGACGGAAGAAAACAATAAAATAAAAATATAATTCGTTTTTTTATATTTATTTATTCGTATCATTACTCACTTTATTCGTGTTAAGAAGGTAATAATATTCACTATTTCCTTAGATATCATTCATTATTCCTTGCACATATGAAAGAACGATTGCAAACAAAGCATGAGCTGCTTTAAGAATGGAAGGGCATAGACACAACATTAGCTTCAATTGCGCTAACACGTGTCTAGTCTAAATGTCAAACGCTTCCGTGTTTGTTATAAGGTTTCCCTATTGCGCTTGAATGAGTCTCTTTGAATCATAGATGGATTTGTTTCCATTCCATAATCGTTCCCTTATATTATAGAAGACTAGAAACATCTACATAAAAGAATATTTTCCCAAATGTTAAAGGATTCCCTTGTTGCATTAACACTTTTAAATACGAAGCATTATAAAAATATTTATTACAAATGCAATTGTGATGTCCACTGTAATTACTCATTGAATTAAAAAGCTTCAATCTTTTATAAATGTCTTTTTATATTCAAAAAATTGCTATCTAAACTCGTTAAATTTTTCATATATCGTTCTTGTTTCCAATGTCACTTGTAATAGACAAAGCCACTGACTTTAGAAGTCAGAGATTTTAAGCCAAGGGTGCTCAGCGTCATCTAGGACTAAGAGTACGACTTACCTACACACACGTCACAATCCCTTTTGGAGAGCGGACTTCTTTCATGCAAGCATTTCATTCACAGATCGTAAAGTAGACATGAATCAGAGAACAATCACCCCTAATTCAGTACCCCCAGTGATATTACTCTCGACATAGAGGACTTTATGACCGCAATAGATTTATACGTGGGCCGGACACCCCACACACGGAGAGTCTTAGGCTGTCAGGGCTCGAACTCGCTACCCAAGGGACGAGAATCCAACGCCCTATCAACTAGGCTATCCCGTCCGTCATAATGTTTGTTCTTCTGTGTTGAAAAATATTCTAAATTAAGCAGAGAAATAACATTCAAAATCTTCTTCTATATTTCAAATAATAAGCATTTATTTCATTTTTGTTGAATTTTGGACTATTTTTTCCAGAAATATATTGGAAAGTATTATTTTTTATTATAGTATATTCATCTACAAAGTAAGGAATATTTGAAGACACTAAATAAAATGCTGCTCTTTTACGGAATTTTGCAGTATAGTTATATTCTCAAAGTAAAGAGTATTTGAAGATAGTAAGTAAAAATTTACATTTAATTAAATCTGCAGTTTCGGCCATACTGAACGTAATTTTATAGGACAATAGTATTCAACGTATATATATGACTTCATCCATTTTTTTTAACAGAGTTGGTGGTACTATTTCCTACAAATAAATGGCGAAAGTTGTGTTTCGGAGGATTGATAATCTATGAAAATTAATACATGAACTCTGGGTTATATTTACATATATATATTTTTAGTTTAGGAAACAGGCCTAGTTTTGTGTCAAAGAAGCAGCGAGAAGTTATGTTATATTAATTCATCGCAAAATAATAATAATAATAATAATAATAAATAAAAAACTGCATCAGACATTTATTGGTTGATGTTGAACATTTATAATGAGCATGCTGCATCGAAATTTAATTGATAGTTTCAGCAATTAAAAAAAATTATAATTTCAATACATATGACAAAGAACTTTGAAAGCAACAAAAAAAAATCCAAGATGCTGATTTTAAAGTAAACCATCAATGGTAAAGGATGCAAGCAACAGTTGATCAATTTAAACGAAACACTTAAGGAAAAACATCAAGAATTTGCTAAATGACCAAGAAGATTGTTTTCCATCACGACTCGCCCATATTATGCCGGTGCAGATAAGCCAGAATGGGAAGATGTGTTGATCCTTCCGCCATATTCTCCAGATTTTGCTCCTTCAAACTGTTTATTGCTTCACTAAAGATAGAAGTTTAAAATAAAGGTTTAAAATCTGCACAAGATAACCTTTAGAGGTTCAATATCTAAAAGGTTTAATATCACAAATTGGCTTGCATCTAAAAAAAAAAAAAATCTTTTTTTTTTTCACGGAATTTGTTTGTTGCCCTGAAAATGGAAAACAAATGTAGTTTTGGGAAGGAATTGTTTTAAATAAATTAATCTTCATTTTTTTGTAACACCCAAGTTTTTTTTTAAAGGGCGGAATCTTATTTATATACCCATTAATTGTAAAAAAAACACAATTTAGTGTGAAATTTTGATTTAATTTCTAATGTTATGTTTTCGCCTGATTATGAATCCATACAATAATGTAGGAACGAGAATTTGTTATAATATAAATTTAGTCGAAATGATGATTATACAGATAGATTTTTATTAGAATAATAGACAAGCATGTTATCTACTTATCCTTTAGCCAAAATCCAAAACCAAATATCAAGAAATATAAGTTAAAAATCAATTAATTTTAATGCTTTAATATACCAAACATTGCATTCTTATTAAAAGAAAAGATAGTAAAGAAAATAATCAAACCATAATAAAAATATAATCAAATTCCATTATAAAGATAAAAAAAATTATCTACAATCTATTAATGTAAAGTCCAAGAAATATTAGAAAAAAAATTAGCGCCAGAATAAGAAAAAGGAAAAAAAAGCGTTTTTGAAAAATTTACATTTAAATAAGATTGTAGAAAACTCATTATTTTAAGACGATATATACAGAAAATTAATTATGAATCCATATAAGGATAGCTATAGGAGTTAGTAATTAATACAAGAATGCAAGCTATAGGAGCAGTAAAAGAAAAATGTAGAACTTATAAATACTTTTTTGAAAGAATCATGTCCATCATACGTAAAAGACTTAATAGAAATGAAACACAATCAATATTCCTGTCAAAACAGATGGTCGCCAAAGGCAGTTTAATTATAAGTGGAGACTTTATTCATAATCTGATTTTATGGAGACACGGCATGATGTCATTGTTTAAAAAAAAGTATGAACAAGCCTATTTTAATTTAATTAAGCTACAGGATGCTCCAAAAAGTGATTTATCATGTAACCTATCATTTCTGACGTTGTTATAACATTTATTTTTGAAATGCAAATATTTTTAAACCAAAAAAAAAAACATAAAACTTTAGTTTGCCTTTCATGACATAGCTAAACAAACTGTCATGTTTGAGTTAAAGATAACTGATATTTCAGCTTGATTAATTTATTAATGAGTTCTTCAACGAAAACCAATAAATGAAGCAATTACGTCAAATATCCTGAAGACATCCGAGTCGTTATGCTTTTTATTTTATTTTGTTTTGAGAGAGTTACTTAACTGATTCTCTGCTTTTTATAGTTTTCGCAAACTATGCAAACTTCTGTTTGATAAATATCAAAGTTATAAAGAAGCATCTTCCAATCTCCGAGAAAAAGAAAAAAAATAACTAGTTATAAAACATAAATTTAAATAATCTAAGAGTAACTTTAATTTCCACTGGGAAAACATCTTCAGGTAGTTTTAAGCTCTCTTAAGCCTCAATGCAAAGATGTTAACAAGCACATAAAGATGTCTTAAGTAAATATTAGAATTTTTAGATGACTGAATATTTTCCGCTTTGTAAGTACTTACAGACCTAAGACAGAAAAAGTTGTTGTAAATTTTTTTATAAAAATAGTTTTTTTAAAATTCCATTAATTGTTGAAACTTAAAAGAAACCTCTAAACTACAACTTTAAGATACATTTTTATTAAAGAAAGAAAAGAAAAATAACATAAAACGTGAAAGAGTTTTAAAAATTAATCTTCTTAGAACGATAGCAAATTATTGTTTGAGTGATATTTAAAAAAAATAATTCGTTAATTTACTCTTTTTAAGACAATGAAACTAAATAATTTATGATAAAAGTTCTATGTTTTTTTTTATTAAATATCTCTTATCTGATATTAAAATAACAAGGAACAGCATTATGCTATTTGAAGCATATAAAATAAAATATTCTGCAAACTAAAAATAGCATAACATTTTTAACACTTAGCTCAATGGCTTCAGAAAGAAAAAAATACTCTAGTGTGAAATAAATAAATTTCTAGGAAATAAAATAAATTATTAGAATAAAAATATATAGTTTAATGGATTAAAAAGAAAAACAGGTTCAAAACTTGGTATGAGGACAGTTGAGTTAAAATAAAATAGCTCTTATTCAGGATTTGGGAAATGATATAAATTGCGCAAATAATTTTGTCCATGACACAGATTTTTTTCGTCAAAGTTATGATTTTCTCTCTCAAATAGCTTTTTTATAAAAATTAATCTATACCAATCACTTTCTGGGTGAAATCGTAATAAGCAAACGACGTAGAAAAATAGAAAAGAAATATAGAAAAAACACCTGAAAACAGCTAATTATTTTTTATTTTATGATTAAGCTTTTTCCAATATTTTAATAAAGGTTTAGCTTAAAATAGTTAGAACCATCAAATTCAAGCAAAAGCAAATGTTCAAAAGTATATATTTTTATTTCATTTTTTCCATAAGAAACTATGACATAATTATTCTAATATGACTTAAAAATAATTCTCATTAAATATTTCAAACAATACTGACTAAACAAACCTCAAATGACATGTATCATGTGACACGTTATCTTCCAATCAAAAAGCTAATAAAACGCAATATTTAGCTTATATATATATATATATATATATATATATACAGGGGGTGTTTCAGTAAACCGTTTCAGAACTTCTAAGAGGGGTAGGGTACATCCTGATAACTCGAAATCATAGAGCAATGTGGGGTCGGAAATGCTTTCCTGAAACGGTGTTGTACGCAGAAGCACCATAAAGAGACCGTAAATGAGAAATCGTTTTAATAATACATGAAAAGAAGCAAAAGGTACATGGATTAAAGTAAGTGTTCGAAGTTTCTTCCACGGGCTACAATGCACGCCTCACATCTCCGACGCATGGACATTCGAACATTCTGGAATACTCCAGGCATATCTCGAATCTCTCCGGCAGTTACTGCGATTCTTGTAACGAGCTCCTCAGCAGTGTCAACAGGGGTGTCATAAACTAGCAATTTGATATAACCCCAGAAATAAAAGTCAAGATATGATAAGTCGGGTGACCGAGCAGGCCAACGCACGGGACCCCCACGTCCGATCCACCGTTGATCAAATGTGACATCCAGGTAGTTACGAACATCTCCGTTATAATGGGCAGGGGCTCCATCGTGTTGAAACCACATTGTCTGTTGCGTCGATGCAGAAATCTGTTCATCTCTCAACAGTTGTAGCAATACTTGCTGCAGAAGGAGCACGTACGCAGGTCCGGTTAGACGACCCGGTAACAGATAAGGTCCAATGAGGTGATCTCCCACAATACCGACCCATACATTGACCGAAAATCGATTCTGTGCTGCACGACATCGTATTGCATGCGGGTTCTCGACCGCTCAGATATAGTCGTTAGGCGTGTTGAAAATTCCTTCCCTTGTGAAGGATGCCTCATCGGAAAAGCATACTTCAGCAGGAAAAGGGGGATTTCTAGCACATTTTCCCAGGTACCATTGTGCGAAAGCAATACGAGGTGCATAATCCTCCGGTTTCTGTGTCTGGACACGCTGCACGTGAAACGGATGCATGTCTTCTGCTCGGAGAATCCTCCAGACGCTGCAATGGGAAACCCCGACTGCGTTTGCTACACTTCGTGTACTCGTTCTTGGATTCCTCTGTACATGCTGCAGCACATTCTGTTCGGCGTCTGCAGTCCGTGTAGTTCTTACCCTGTCCCTGTGAGCTCTTTCTAGTGCAATACGACGTCTCAGCTAACCTCTGGTGCAGTCTTGCAAAGAAATTATGACTGGGAATACGCCTCGTCGGATATTGTTCTGCGTACAAACGCTGTGCGGCTGGCCCACTACAATTTGAAGCCCCGTACGCCCCATGCATATCGGCTAACTCTGCGATCGTGTAATCATCCATTCTACTAACTTGGCGTTCTTGTGCGAAAGCACGAACTTTTCGCAAAACGCCATATACCGCGTCAGGAAAGCATTTCTGACTGCCCATGAGTATATGATTATGGTTCATCAGGATGTACCCTACCCCTTTTAGAAGTTCTGAAATGGTTCACTGAAACACCCTGCATAGATAATCGGTTGATAAATAGATAGATAAAATTCGATTATCTGAAAGAATAGATAGAGAAATTCTATCCGCAAATGAATTCGTTCGCATCCGTACGAATTCTTTTCAAAATTCTAATTCCTCGTAAGTGAATATCTGAAAGATATCCTCCGCCTTATGAAAAGATAATCTCCGATATCACTTTTTTCGAAGAGATTAAAATAAAAGCGTTTAGTGAGCTCCACTATATGGGATAAATATAGCATTTTTATTTGCAACTGAATGGTTATGAAAATTACAAATAGTAACAAATGCGCTATCATTAGGCTCTTAAATGATATCTTTTACATAAAAATGAAGTGAAATAAATAATGCTTTTAGAAAAATAGGCAACTAAAAATGAATTTTGAACATAAACGGAATCTCAAATGATCTTCAGTCTCAACTATAACGACGCAAGGAAAATGAAATCAGTCAGGAAAAATGAAATCATTTAGTACTGCTGATTTGATAAAATTCGGGGAACATCCGTTTGCAGGGGCAGAGGACAGCTGGATTGCGTCTGGTGATACATCATTTCACAGTGATGTGATTATGAATTCATTTTTCTCACATTATCTAATGAATGAAATTCTGTATAGTGTCGCTTTCAATATTCATATAAACTAAAGACATCAGCTATTCAAAAATATTGAATATTCGCCAGGAAACCGGATACATTTAATTAATTCTCTTATATGGACAATTTTTCTCATATCACCTAAAATTTCATTATTTATAATGGATCCATTTGAGTGATTTTATAACCTTATACAAAAAATCTATTAAATAAAAAAATTGTAAAAATTACTTTTATTTATCTTATGCTAAATGGTAAAAGGGAAAACCAGTGGTAGCATTCTTCTGAAAACTTTATCGCATATTCTATGATGAAAATGTTATTTATCGTTATCACCCAATAAAATTGTGAGATAAAGTTACAAATGCTTTGCATTGACGAACATTAATTATAAAGTATTTATCGCTGTGCTGAATCTGTGATTTTTATTGATTCTACCGTGTGATCGTTGGCGATTAATCCCTAGCATGTGGTTTATATGCAAGCATTCTAAATAGAACGTGTATTTTGGCAGCCGTTTTTCCGATCTATCGAAACCAAAACTTGACAAAAAATTACAGTTGTAGTTGTAAGGTCCGCCTTTTTGAATTATTGACTTAGGATTTATGAGAAAGTACAGACCAACGGACAGTTAGCCTTTTGACAGATTGGTTTCAAAATTTTATTAAAATCTACATTTTAGGTGATAAATATGTGCGCTAAATTTTATCTAACTCTTTAAGTTTTATATATATCGAGTTCATTTGTTTTCGAACAACCGCAGAGACAGTTTTCCTTTGAATGGATTTTCATTGAAAATTTGACTAAAATCTGCAAATGTAAGTATAAGTCCGTATACTGAATTTTATCCGTCTAACAAAGCGCTTTTAAATTATCTTGTTCATAGATCGACGGAGAGACATAATTCTAAAACTGTATTTTTCTGACTCAGGGAAACCTAAAGCGTCGAGATTCGACAAAATCCGAATTTCGAATGTTTTGACAAATATAGCATTCTCACTTCAGATACTTCGTATGCGAAAAAAATAAAAAGTAATTTGAAAGAAATCTTTTCTTTTCTCGACTTTGTTGTATTTGTTTTAATCGGATGCTTCTGAGGCCTAAAGATTGAATTTTTGCGGAAATAACTCCCCTAACGTCGAACCCGAGGTATCTTTAAGATATTTTTTCTTTTCATAACGACGGACCAGGGACTATTCGGAACAATCTGCGCACTGAATTTTATCCGTCTTGCTCTTTATTTTTTGTAGTTCACTTATACTGGAACAGTAGGAAAGACAGTTTCCTTTGAATACTTTCCATTAAAAATTTGACTAAAATCTAGAAATGTAAATATAAATTCCATATATTGAATTTCATACGTCTTGCTCAAAGCGGTTTTAAATTATCATCCTCATAGACAGACTCGCAGAGACATAATTCTAAAACTGTTTTTCGGACTCAAATATGATGAAATGTTGATCGATATTCGACAAAATCTGAAGCTTGAATTTTTGAACATGAATTTCATTCAATTAATTGCTCAGCTGTGAGGCCAAAATGGCAATTCTAACTTCAAAAGCTCTTTGATTTCAAAATGTTACATTTCCATTGAGGAATAATATTAGAAATAAAATCTGAGGACTATGTCTATAGGTACTGAAAACAGTACAAAGCAGGAATGTTGAAACATTGCAGAAAAAAGGGCTGAAAGCCTGCAGAATTTCTCTCTTTCCTCAATTCCTTAGAGAATTCTTTTCCTCGTATGGAAATCAACATTGTGAAAAGGAACAGCAAACTAAATAGAAAGAAAAAAAACATGAAAAGAAATGTCATTTTTTTTTTACCTCTACAAGTGTTTTTCAGGCTTGTTATCATTTTAATTGTTTTCACTAGAACAATTCTTCAAAATGCACTTCGTTTAGAAACAATAAGTTTAATGTTAAAAAAATTGAAGATATCTTAATTATAGAAATATTACATTATTACTAATAAAGGAATTTAAAAAAATCTGCTCTACAAGTAAAATTGTGTGTCACTCTCCTAAACGATTAAATGCGAAAGTAATATTTAGAATACCAATAGAAATATTCCGATCTTCAAGTCTCCATCAGGATTTTTATGACAACTATTATTGGAAAAATTACAATAAATATCATATATTAGAAAATAAATTTTTAAAAAATGTGTAACACAAATATATTGTACAAATTAGTAACGGAGAAAGTTTTCCAGATTATTTACATGAAAAGGGGAAGTAAAACAAGTTGAAGGATTGCTATGGAATTGCAAATTGCAACGTGAAAGTTTTCGTTGATACACATTCTAATTTTAACAAAATAGAGCCCTCTTTGTAAGATATCTATAAAATACTTTATCAAAATACTATGTTCCACGGGAGGAGCAGTTCGTAACTGAGAATGAGAAGATTTCGGCATGGTGGTTGGTTCTCGCCGCCCTGATGGATACGTAAAAGGGTCGGGGTCTGACTCCTCCCATCTATAACATGACGTACTTCCCAAGGGTAAGGTTAAGGCCGGTGATGGCCCTTAAGGCACAACCACTGTTCCCGCCAGTGTTGCTGTTGCGGCGGTCAGGTCATTCAGACTTTTCCGTGTGCCTTCCAGCGGGTCGCAGTAGTCAGTTTAAGGTAAAATTATCAAATACTATGCCATATCTTTGAACATCTAGCATCGATATTTGTATAACTAAGAGAAATATAAGTTCGTTTTTCTATATTCGAGAGAGAAAATAGGCAGCTCTGAGCAATTAAAGGTTTCGTCTAATAAAGGATAAATTAAGACTTACTAATTAGTTCTACAGTAATACTAAAGAAATAAATATGAATCATCTCCCGAATGTAGAATCTCGTGTTCGCAGAAAGATGTTCTTATTCTTTAAGAGAAGCAAATTAGATTCTTTTTTTATTTTTTATTTCATAGTGGAATCTCAAATCAATTTGGTCTTTCCTTGGGCTTCAGAATTCATTTTTAATGCGGAATACATTAGATTTTATGTTGGATGATTAAAGTATAAGCTTATTCGACCAGATTCACTACTGGCTATAAAATATTGTTGTATTTCGTTATGATTATCACATTTGAATTATATGTGCATCGTCATATTCCATTGCTTGAAAAGAATTCTTTCATAAGAATTTATCATTCATTGAAATCAAATTAGTTTCATTCATAGCATTTATTAATTTCTGTATTAAAAGATTCAAAAGAAGAAGTACGCCATATGTACGACGAAAAGATAAATTTTAAATAATCTGTCAAATGGTTTGGTGGTTTTAAAATCGAAATTTTAAGAAATATCCGATTTATTTCTTATTGGAAAGTTGTATTATTCTTTGAATGGAGTCAAAAAAATAATAATATAATGCTTTAAATTTATCAAAATAATGTTTCTTGTGACATTCATAAAAAATGTGCTTGAAAATACTCTTAAAAAGTTTCAACAATTGCAAAAAAAATTTTAAAAACTGAGCTGAAAAAAAAAGAAATAGTAAATAAACAGTTTACGAAATCGATATATATTTTTCTCTTTAAATTTGTATTGAAAGTTATTTTGAAATAAAAATATATAGTTAAAAAAGAAAAATTAACTTTGTTGTAATTAATTTGAACATTTTTTGTTGTTGAATTTGATTTGAAAATATAATAACTGTTTTGAGATTGCAGCGGTTCGGATTTGCGTTAGTTATAAATATGGTAAATGAAAAATGAAATGTGGTAATTATTCTCACCAGATCATATTCTCAAAACAAATATAAAAAGTCAGTAATTTATTCTTAGAATGTCTTTTGTGGGTGTGTAAAGCAATATCAGCATGTGAAACAATCAATAGCATTAATTAAAACTGCTTATTTCAATGACCAATATTACCTATTATGCATTAAGATGTTTACAATAAATAATATTAAAATTTTGATTAGAAATGGCACATTTATATGATATTTTTCTATGTTAGAAAATGGGAATCGTGTTATATAAACAGAATTTACATCGATGTGGACAAAAGGCATTCTATTAATTTCATTTATGACATTCCTCAAATAATTTTCTTGAAAAGTAGAATTACTGCATCAACCGGTTTTATAAATCTATATATAATTCAAAAAAATGTTTTGTGATATGCATCAAATTGATATTGTAATTAGACGAACTTTCAAATCCATTTGCATTTTTGTATATTATTTGGAGATTAAGGGAAAAAAATAAATCATGTCAAATCATGTCCTTGAAATTCTTCCAGGGGGAAATCAACTTTTACAATATATCTCCCTTTCCTTTTCCTTTTTTTTTTTTGTATGATACTTATAATTGTCCTAATAAAATTTACATTTCAACCTAAAACTGCATTATTTCTTTTTATTTTCTTATTGTAGAGCAAAACATAATTACTATTTCATAATTACTATTTCAATAATTACTATTTCAAAAAGAAGTACTAAATAACTTCAAAAGGAGTACTAAATCTATTATGCGATGAGAAATAGAAAGTTAGTGGTTATTTGCTGTAGAATTTCAGCTCTTAAAAGTAAGTGATCACGATTGTGGACACCAATCCCCATAAGTCAGTTAAATGTGTAGAAAACGTTACGATTTACTTAGTCTAAGATTAGTTTATTTTTGTGTAATTTGGTGTATTGAAAAGTTAGGAAAAGCATAGCGATTTACAAACTACATTCAAAAATAGTTTACTTGCAATTTTAAAATTTGATATGAGTAAGGAAAAGCAAGTAACTTGAATAATATAAAAATCACTGCTTGTTTAATTAAATATTGCCTTAAATACGTGAAATAGTATTAATTTTTATAGATACCTTTCCTTTTTCAAAAAAAATGTTTAGGCATGTTTTTATCAGAAATATTACCAATCACAAAATGATTAGCAGGAGACTCATATATAAATTTTTAAAAAGTATGCAATATTGGGCAACTTATCAACTTTTATCCTGAAACACTTCTTTATTAAAGAATTTTTCAATTAAGAATAAGTTTAGAAAATATAGATTTTTTTTTCTATTACAGTATAGTTTTGACAAAAATAGTTCCACACTTTCCAATGCAGGAAATGAACTCGGCGTTTCAGCAAACTATCAGTTTCGCCCTCTCATTTGGTTCTAGGTTCTAAAATAATGAAGTTACAGAAAAGTAGAACAGAAATTCCACTAAAAGTCCTGCTGAAAACGAAAGCTTCACAATCTGAAAACAGAAGCAAACTAGAAAGTTTTAATTAACGCGAGTCCCAAAAAGTCCTGAAAGGCAAAGGATATCCCCAGAACTACTTAATGTGTTCCATCGATTGCTCGAGGGTTCCAAAGTTTAAATTTTACGAACATTGAGAGAGATTTTAGGGGTAATCTATGAAGTAAATTACTCTCATGAAATTAATTGCTTATTTGATGCATCGAGTAAGACTAAAGTACTGTTTTGCTGTCCTTTTTCCTTTCATTAACAAGTTTTAAGTGGATAAAGACTATTATTTTTTTCCTGCTTCTACGTTTATTTCAAATATAATTAAAAAGTGCACAAACCAAATTTTTCATTTAATGTTAAAGTTGTCAATTAAAGATCGTTTTATTTTAGAATAAAAAATTCGGAAATTATAAAATTTTAAGAATTTTAAAAAATGACATTTATGCATATAGATTATCTTAAAACTTTTTTTTTGTCTCGAAGTAATATCAAACGATAAAGGAATGTATTACGAACCTTAATAATTACATACATGCAATCATATCTTTAAAATTCAAATACTTTTATCGAAATCGTTTTACCTTTGGCATTCATTAATAACAAAAAGATATACATAATAATATTTCATTTAATTTCTGTACTAATCCACAAGGACAAATATCATTAATTGTGATACAGCGGATATATTACCTTTCATAAACCAAATTATTTTCGAGTAATAAAAAACTAATCATTTTAAGCCTTTCTGGTCAAACAATGCAATATATCAGATCTGAGCTTAATCTCCTTACAGTAGTCAACAAATTCTCTTACATGCACTGATAGCGCACTAAATTTTATTAGATGTCAATACGATCTAGATCAAAGGAATAATGAATGTTATAAGCGAAATAATGCATTAATTCATTCAGATGAAATAAATACGTTAAAATTAAATAATTTCAGAATAATTTATTTTACCGAGGTTTCTTTTCTAACAAATAATAATTTGGATTAGAAAATAACAATTTGGAAAAATAAAATGTGAAAATAAAAGTTATGAGATCAAGATCATTTAATAATTAAATGTTGTTTAATTATAAATACCCGATGGTACACGGATAAATAATACTGAATGACATGACCGCCGCAACAGTAACAATGGAGGGAACTGTGGTTGATTCTTAAGGGCATCACCGGTCACGGCATAACCCTTCCCGAAGGAAATACGTCCCGCCATCGATGGGAGGAGCCATATCGCCCACCTTTTTGTGTACCCTCCAGGGTGGCGAAATTCAACCACCATACCGAAAGCATCTCATCCTCATTTCGAGGTGTCCCCCGGGGGTTAGTATAAAACAATAAAAACTTAAATGGTCCTTTGTTAATTTCTAAAAAACTCCCGGAGCATTTATCTCTAATGTGAATTCTGTAAATTATTCTACAAATGTTTCAGTAGTTTTATAAAGCACAATATTTTTACATTGTGCTTTATAAAACTGTTGAATAATTTGTTGTATATTAAATTGTGTCTTCTAAGTGACAATTTCCTCTCTCAAATTTATTGCATATTTCGTTCATATTGTTAGGAATCTCAAATACTTCTTTCCTTCCTATAAGTTCTAACATTGAACAAAGAGAATTGCAAGTATTCTTGATCGATGATTTATAAATACCAGATGAGTAACTTCAGTTTTGGTGACAAACTTGATGACGAATTTGATGACAAAGTTTGAGTTTCTTGAAAATGCAGGAATTTTGGCCTATCCCTATGACGAGTAGAAATTTTGAAATCCTTCTACAAGACTCGAAACCATGTTGAGAGAGGAGTCACTCATACGAGCCTGAATTCTTCCTTTGATCATGGAATGAGCTCTCTAACTGCATTCTGAATGACGCGGAAGTCTACGTTTTTGAGACTTGTTCTTTGTATAAGAGGTGATAACATTGTATGAAGATTGTCTTAAGAATGGAAAGGCATAGTTGACAGAATAAACATTTAATTAATATTAAAGGAAGAGAGCATTTCTTAGGCGATATCAAATACAAGTAGCGGAATTAAAATAAAAAATAGCTGATGCCACACAGTATAAATGAATAGAGAAATAATAACATTAAACATAAATGTGAACCTTACATTTGTATATCTCTTAGCTGTATTTATTCTATCAGTACTTAGTGGGGTTTCTTTGTAAAATAAATTGCTTTTAGCCGTTATTTAATGTATTGACTTCATTCACCAAATATCCACGAATGATTTTTCCGAAGAATCGTACAAGGAATTATCTCTGTGAATTTACATTGAAAGACTGTTAATTATCTAGTGCTAATATATTATCTCTCTTTCCAAGCAGGAGTTCTTAACAATGTTGCAAGATTTATACATATTGTGCTTAATTGTTTCAAATTTTATTATAAAAGATAATAATACATTTTAATATTTAAAAAATCTTGTTCAATAGAAATTAAATACAAGGATATTAAATAGTGGCATATTTAACGGCCTACCTTTATAAAGAAGACAAATTTTTGAGTTCATCAAAAAATATTCAAATGATTCAAACAATATTCATTTTTTTATTTAAAAAAAATGAGATTTTCTCAGAAAACGTATGTATATTTTTTAAAAATTTGCCATTAAAAGGATCAATGTTATATTAATGAAACTTTCATAAATTAATTTTAAGAAGAACACGAATAAAATATAATTGATAATTCGGGTTAATCAATTTGCTCTGCAGTTCTAGGGGAAAAGGTCCAAAGCAAATGATTATCGCAAATGCCCTTGCTAATTTTAATCCTTCCAATTAAAATTATGAATTCTTATTTTAATATACCTCCTATAATTTCTCTATAGATTTGCTAAGTGGAAATATCGAAATTATTACACATTAGCCTGGTTGCTATACAAAAAAATTACTGAGGAAAATTTGAATTATCCGAATATAAGTGTCATTTCCCAAGAGCAAGCCTCTTAGAATAATTTTATGTTTTCTAAGCTTGGGTGAAAAGTAACCAAGTATGCGATAATCTTTTAACAAAATAATTGTACTTCATACAGAAGGCGTCTCTAGAGATGTGAGAAATTGAAAATGACAATACAGAAAAATAAATATTGATATTTATAATCAACTAAGACAAATAGCTTCTTTTTTAGTCATAAAATGAATAATGATATTAGAAGTGCAAGGAAATAAAATTTGAGAATCTCTTAGCAGTAATATGGACGATTTACAGCTGCCTGATTTTAAAAGAGATCGATTTTTGATGTATCATTTGTTTTTTATATATATTAATGACGCCTAATCATTTAGATGGAAATAATTCCTGCTCTTAAAGGTAAAATTAATCAAAAGATATAAAAGATATGATACTGAATAATAGCATTCTATTAGAGAAAGGATTAAAGTTTTAAGCCTTATTGTCTGTGAGGCATCCTGAAGTTCGGAATCGAAGTGTAAAACATTTGAAAAAATATAATGATTTGTTTTCTTTAAACTGTAATAAAATGTTCAGCTACTAGTAAGATGGAACAAAACTTTATTCATACTAAAGAAAACTTTCGAAGCCTATCTAATTTTTTTTTAATTTTCATTCATAGAGTTCTTATTTCACACTAACGTTTCCGTTTGCAAACCAATTATTATACTCTAGCGAATAATTTCTAAGATGCCAATTAATTTTACCAAAAATAACCCAAATTTACATTTCTTGGATTTTCCCCTTTTTTGTTTGTGTAGATTTTTGTACTCTGTAATGTTTAGTTTCGTCAAAGAGGGAAAAAATGTCTACATTTGAAGAGACTTCAGATTTCTATATTTTTTAAATAGATTTTCCTTTATTGTTCCAAAGTTATGTGTAATGTTTTGTTTCACTCTCGATTGCGAGGATCTATAGCACAATCCAAGAAAGCTATATCTATTAGTATCTGAGTAGAATCGTTATAAGATGAAATAAAAAGAAATTAAGCTCTTTTAAACCTCATATTGCGAAGTTTAAGGAATCTTTATGTGTTTTTTATATCCGCTTCTGTGAAAGGTATGTATTTTCGTTTGGTGTCCAGAAAATATGACAAACAAGACAGTTTTTGTATATGGAAAAAGGAATTCCTTGAATGATACCACTTACTCAAATTGGAAATAAAAAGAAAAAAAATTATACTTCATGAAACTTTTCTAAATTATTTTTACTCATTATTTTTCTTTATTAAATATTTATTCGTTTATCTATCCGAAAAACTTTGGCTTCAAAGTAGTTTTGAAATTCACATCTGCTTGAAGATTTCTTAATTCATCATAAATTTTCAGAAAGAGACCGGGAGAGGATTTGCCTTAAGAAACTTCTAAAATGTTTCACAAAGACAAAAAAGAAACTCTTATCATATAGTTAGTTTGAAAACTCATGTAATGTAACCGCGACTAATTTTTATTTTCCAAAAATTAAAGAATAATAGAGTTGGATTCTTTTAGATTTAGTTATGTTTTAGCCTCATTTTCAAGTAAAACTTTGTATATTAGGACAGATTATGCAATGTTGGTTTAATAACGAAGGCAGCACCGAAGCGGACGCTTTCTCTCCACATTTCCACACCACAACATCAGTAAGGTATTTAGCCCTAATGGGTTTGAAGTGTATCAGGTTTCGGGTTTGTAGATTGAATCACCAAACTATCATTGCCCTCACTTAATACCAATAAGCCATTATTTGGATCTTGGATTCAGAACATTTAATATTAAACTCTCATAAACCCTTAAAATAAAAACAGTTTCTGTGATTTTTTTTTTACATTTAAAAGTTTTTTATTACATTAAAAGTTTTAAAACATTTTTAAACAAAGTGTAAAGGAAAATTTCTTTTTCATTAAAGATAATTTTTAAGTGTAATAAAGAGGGATAAAATCGAAAAAATATGTGCATATAGTGGAGTGAGATACTCTAAAACAAGGAAGAAAAAAATGATTTAATCTTTTTAAGATTTTAATATAAACATCGGATAGATATAGACCGTACGAACACTTAGGATTTAGAAATGGGATTATGAAAATCGACTGCCTTCTACATCAAATTAAATAAATCATCAAAAAAAATCTAAAACCACCGCAGTCGATCAGAAACTTTCATTATCACTGTTTAGCATGAGTAAAAAGGACGAACAAACAAGAAAAGAAAAAATTTCGGTGACATAAGCATTGATTTTATGAGCTGCCATCTAGTGGAGCTGAATTGCACTACCTTCCATATATCTATTAATCCATGAAGCATATAGCTCATTCCAAATGATATATTTGTCATCGAAACTGATCCAAGCTAGAGTACTAGAGATGAGCTTTTTTCTACACTTATCGAGAATATTGGAAGTGTCTGAAGGTTTCGTTTAATACTGGAAACAGTGAGTTTCTTCAACAGTGTGGAAGATAAATTTAAATCAGCATCTTTCGAAAATAATGCGTTATGGAACATAAATCAATATTCTCTTTCTCTTGAAAAATGTTATGGAAATCATAAATATGATGCCGCCGAAAAGAAAAGTATTTTTATCGCAAACCTTTCCGGGATCGTAATGGAGCTTGAAGATCATTTGTGCTTGCGTTGGGCTCAAAGCTTCGTTTCTCGTCCCACTCTCTCTCTTTAATATTATTTATCTATTTCCTCATTTTTTACAGGAGAAAAACGTATATCTAATGGATAGCAGGATACAACTTGATGCGTCTGCAAAAGCATTCAGTTATATTTTTCAAATAAAAATACATGAAGATAAAGCAAAATATTTGATGATCTGATGAAAATTTTCTCACAAAAATTTAGTACCTCTTGCAATAATATTTAAAGAAATTCATTTTACACAAAATGAATTTCTAAGAGTAATACCGGTATATTTTTTGTGTTATTTATAATGTAAAATTATGTTTAATTCGATTTCTAGAAATGAATTGAAAAATAATTAGTTTGGAATTATTTCCAGAAAAATTTAATGTCTGGTAAAATAAGATTTATTAAAAGATAATAGTTGTTCAAAGCCTCTTTCATTGATATTCATTAAGATATATTCTGAGTTTAAGCAATACCAATTTAATTTTTAAGAAAATATTAGAAAACTGCGAAATATTAAAACTGAACATACATATAAACAAGATAATATTTAGCAGTAAAATTTAATACACCTTCTATATAAACCTGATATATTTGACAAAAGTTATCATAAATAGAAAAAAATTAAAATTTACAAAAAAAATATCACTAGGATTGTTAAGAAGTTATGAAACTGAATAGGAAGTTTTATAAAGGGTGTCCCAAATTAATGCAGGATCTGAATTTGCCACCAATCGTGCAGTAAAGTGTTGGCAACCGTATTAAAAAACCCATCTGACAGCTGATTATTTATGGTTAATATAAATGGAGCGTTACACAATGAAACAACGTATTTTCATTATTGAGCAATATTTTAAAATAATGAAAGTCTGGCTGCCACAGTTCAAAAATTTGAGAATTGGCCCCAGAGAGAGTGTGATTTAACACCATTGGATCTATTTTCTTGTGGTTATTTGAAATCAAAGGTCCATGCCAACAACCACACGTGCACTGAAGAAGGAAATTCAAAGCTGCATCAACGAAATTCAGCCATATTTCCAAAATAATCATGGAAAATTTCGATAAAAATGTGTGCATGTTTCAGAAAAGTCGTGGTGGTCATTTGTCCTGTATGTTATTCCATACATAACCCCATTCTGTGTACTTTATGATTCAATAAAAATATAACAATTTAAAGAAAAACACTGTGTGTTTTATTTAATTCAAATCTTGCATTAACACGCTATTTTATTGGGAAGCACTCCATTTTTACTACCCTAAACTATCAGCTGTCAAATGGGTTTTTTAATAAGGTTACCAACACTTCACTGCGCGAATGATGGCAAATTCAAATCTTACATTAATTTTGGGATATCCTTTGCATTAATTCTACTATTTTCTAAGGAAATTACTGAAACTTATTTCTATCTTTATTTATTTATTTTTTGTAACTTATTCATTTTTTCCTTAAACTTATTTTAACTTGGATTCTCTGAACAATGATCTCCTGAATTATTTACTAAAAAGTGTAGCTCGCATGTCATAATGCACATATTATATTATTACATAATTTATAAAATACTTCATGGGAGTGGAGATGTCCTGGTCCTGGAAGCATCAAAACTATTTTCAAAATTTAATTATGATAGTTAAAGTTTTCAGAACATCTCTATACGAATTACTAATATTTCTTGGAATAATTAGCTTCATCATATTTCTACTATGCGAGTATCTTGTGTATTATTTAGTTTTTGCATATATTTAAATAAATTTTCTAACTCGCAATACGCTGCAAAGCTGAAAAGAAGTTCTCAACTTTTGTATCTCTTTTTAATATAAAATTTTTCCTTAACTTTTGGATGTGTTTTCAGACATTCAAAATATATTTTACAATTTTTCTGTGTAACTAAAATAATGTTGGTAAAGAATTTGTTGCTATATGCATATTTTTAACAAATCAGTTTTTAGATATAATCATGGATATAACATACAACCTAAGGTATATATGATTGTTAACTTAATTTTTTCCTATATGTTTGCTTTAGAGTAACATTTTTATATCTATATGCTATTTTACTTTTATTTTAATATCATACTCTTCATTATTTATGACTACGAAATTTAGGCGCATAACTTACGGTCTATATTTATGGAATTTTAAATGAAATGTCAGAATTTCTATACTTATATAACTATACAAATATTTCCCGCTCTTACAAAGCAATGTCTAATTATAAATGAATTTTTAGGCATTTGTTGTTCATTATTTCTTTCAAAATTATTTTCTTGTTTCAGCACTAACAAAAAATTTCTCCATTCTTTCGAAAGCGAATATTAGTTTTCTCTTGTTTATAGTTTTGAAACGTACATGAATTAGTTTACAAGTGTCTTATGTAAAAGCTTTTTCTGGAAAAACAAATATTATTTTCATTTGCTGAGCTCATGGGATAAATAAGTAACAATATAGTTTCTAAGCTACATAATTGTAAATTCATAGTGACTCTAATAAGCGATATCTTTTCTATTTCTTTTACGATTCAATTTTTCCCAGAGGAAATAATGTATGAAGTTCCCGGAGGATGTAATGTATTTATGCATATATATTTCTTTCTCAACATTTTCAGAAACATAAAAAAAGAGAGATTCTGTTACTTCAGATTCTGGAAGATTCTTTTGGAGATTCTGTTAGTTTTTCTGAGTCTATGCTTTGTTTTTAAATTTATAAAATTTCATCATTAATTATTTGTACTTTTTCTACATTCAAAAGATTTTTCTAAGTAATATTTTCTTAATTACGTTTTTATCACAAAAAAATTCATGTGAATATTATTTATGATATCAAAATCAATTTAAAGAATTTTTTTTTCCTTTACTAAGTTAAGGCATCATAAATTTTTGATGATGTTGATTTATTCTAATGCCATTTTATATAAATGTAGTTTACCATTATTCATGCTTAGTTTCAATATCCTCAAGCTCAATAAATTTATATTTTACTAAATTTGAGAAATAAAGCGTTCACATTATAATATATTTCTTCAAGCAGACAATTAAAACATTTGTATTTGCAATATTGTCTTTAAAATTATATGAACATTTAAATTATTTTAAATTCACATGCTGCGTTGCTGATATGTAATTCTTTTGATAACATTATTATCTACTCTTTTTATGACATTAGTTAATTCGAAGTACAATTTCAATTAGCTGTAACCTTTCGTCTGTAATGCAAACATGTAAATGCATACATTTTCATACGTATTTTACTTATGAAATATTTGAGAAATACAAATTGATTGTTATTGTTTTCTAAGTAAAAAAATGGCTTTAAAATTAAATTTTTTAGGCATAAATATGTTCGAAAGTCGTATTGCTTTCAAGAAAAATTGGTTAGAAAAAATGGCATGCCAAATAAAAGAACATCCTAAATAATTGTCATCTAATATTTGTTAATAAGTCATTTACTTCATGGTGATATACAGCAGAACGTTTAGCATTTTATGAAGCTGAATTATGAAATAATGTAATAAAAAATTATTTGTCGATTATAGTGAAAAAAGATTGTTAAAGTCAAAAAATTTGCTAAATTTTGAAATGCGCCTTCATGAATAATTAATCAGCCTATAATTAAAAAAAAACTGTCTTCGATTCAAATATAGTATTTTGCTGCACTTAGAAGACCATTTTCAAATGAATCTCATATTTGATAGCATTTTTATGATCTAATGAACTATACAAAAGACAAGGCTTTTGATTTTTAATTGTTTTTATTACTTTTTAAGTACGAAGCATATGAGTGCTTACGGTAAGTATATTTTTAATACTTTTCTTTTTGCGTGGATATAATTTTTAATTTAAAATTTGTCTTTGTCCTATTATTCGCTTCAAATCTTATTTTCCCTTAGATGCAGCATATCTAAGTTAAGATGTAAATTGCAGTGGATATTAGGAATGTATTACATGATTTTATATAGTTTTTTTTTTTTTGAATTTTTAAACATTTTTCTCAAAAACGAATAGCATTTTTTAAACTAGGAGATGTTGTAATTTGATTCTTTTTGTGATAACTAAGCATTTCTGAACATAATAATTATTTTTCGAAATGATATATACTTCTGTCAGATTTTATATCAAGTATATCCTCGGGAATTGTAGAAAGATTATATTGAATGTTATTAATATGGATTATAGATATCTTATAGTGAAATTGAGATCGGATGGCCATGATTTACTGATCCCATGCCATTTGATTACCACGCCGGCGTCCTGGCATAGGAGTAGCGCATCTTCCCCGTGATATGAGCGTCCTGGGTTCGAGTGCCCGTTCGGGCATGGCTGTTCTGCATGTGAAATGTGTGATGCGTGAGTAGCTGAGACGTACTGTTGGACCTAGTTGGCGCAACTAAAAATCCAGAAATGCAGCCTCGGCTTAAAATCGCTGATTTCGTCAGTGAACTTGTCCACAGCAAGGGCTATTAGAAACAACAACGTTTACAACGGATGATAAGCATAAGACGTATTGAAAAGTTTCCGTAGGTGGTTCAGATGAACGTGATTTAGAGGTTCCGTGCCCTATGAATAAAAGGAAAATAAACCAAGCGTAAGACGTATATTGAAAAGTTTTGCGTAGGTGATTGAAAATTAGATCAGTTAAAAGTTAGTAAAACAAGAGTTTTAGTAAATCTTCCTAGTATAAACAAGTAAGGTACATAATAAAATTATGTAAAAGATAGTAAATATCTTTTTAAAAGCAAATAATGGTATAAAAAGGTTAGGCTAGAAACGAGATATGTTGTTGAAGTCGAAAGTTTTCATGCCAGCTTAATTTGATTAGAAGCTGTTAAATTAAGTTTTTATAGATACGTCTGGCAATAGTAGAATTGTAGCTGAAATTCAAAACAAGCAAGTTTATAAAATGAGTAAAAACTAGATAATGTCTCTTTAAAAGCATATGGTTTTGGAAATGGGATTAAATAATATTATTTTCACAATATCAAATTTTTAAGAAATTTCCAAACATCTTCTTGCATTTGTTGAAATAATTATCATGCAATATTCAGAATAAAAAGAAGTAGTACTTTATATCAACTTTTAAAGTTTAGACATATCTTTATCAAAGATCAAATCGCATAACAATTAAATTTAAAAACATTTTTTTTTTTCTTTTCACTCAAAAATAAAGTAGATCCTCGCTCTTAAGAAGGAAATGAAGTCAAAGCACCGTCAAGCTATCTCTCTTTAATCTGTTACAAACAGGGAGGTTTTAAAATAATGAACTTGTCGAAAAGTAGGGAAAAAAATCATAGCGAAGTTAAGTTGAGAAAGAAAAATTCTACTTTATGATCTCAGAGCAGAAATGAACTTTGGGGGGGGGGGGGGTTAATTGATGTCTGCAGGAAGAATTTCTAAAACTGCAGCATGTTTTCAGACTTACTTAATGTGTTCTATCGATTGCTTGAAATCACATTCTACTATGCGTGAAAGAGATCTCAAAACATTATTACTTACATATTCTGATGAAATTAATTACTTATTCTAAGCTTCGTGAAAGGGTAAGGTAATGCTTTTTTCTTCCATTACCTAAGCTTGAAGTGGATGGAAAACTGTTCTTTGATTATACTTTTAATTCAAGGTACTCTAAAATTGAAAAATTGTCTTCAAATGCAAAAAGTATTAATTGAATAGATTTTCATTTCGGAGTAAAATATATAATCTTTAATTTTCAATGTATCGAATAAATATCTGTTTACAGTAATATTAAATGCAGTATAATCCTTTAAAGTTTACCAATAAGTGTTTCTTATATAAATATTGTTTCCGATAGCTAAACCTTTTATCTGCATTCTGAATAATAAACAAATGGGTGCTGCTTTCTATAAGTAAGTTGGATCTTAAATTATTTTTAATACTCTTAACAAAAATATTTTGCTTTATTTTGGAAATTAAAAATACTCAAAATTTAAAATAAAGATATATTACCTATAATTTAAATAATAACCACAGTAGGGGGAAAAAAGGCAGATTTGAAGTATTGAGTTCTTTCTAATTAATATTGTTACGAAATTTCTGGGTTTCGTTAAGATAGTGGAAGTGATATGGTGTAAAAAACGCTCAATAAGCAGGCGGCAGTAGAAAAAGAAACGACGTTTATTTACACGAAGACACACAGGACAGCACAAAGACAACTTCATGCAACATAGAAGACGATTATCTTCAGCCGAGACGTGCAGCATACAACAAGAATCTACTGCAGACAGTAGCGCACAGCTTAGTTCAGCACTAGCTTGACTACGTCGCTGCTCATCCCTGGATTATCATTTCTTCACCGTCGATTCCGACTACTACTCTCTGTCGCTTCCGACTACGACTACTCTGCACCATCGATTCCGACTACCCTTCTTCGACTACTCTACTCTGGCAGCTGCAGACCCTTTTATAGGTCTCAGGAGGCGGGGCTAGAAGCCTCTCAACCAATCAGGAACGTTCGAGGCGTATCTCGGTTCCTATTGGACGTATCGGGAAAATTCTCGATGTTTCGGGTATAATCTGCTTTGGCGCCAAAGTCGCCAAATTCGTCGCCGAGCTCTGGGACCTCCGACGCGACACCCAGACTCCGTCTAATACAGATGACTGTAAAACATTCTTTCTGATAATGGAACCAACTATGCTGGGAAGCCGAATTGCAGATTAGTAACAATATATTAATAATAATCTTTTTTAACTCTCCTGATTCTTTCGATATTTACTCAGTTATCACCGTTATCAATATTTCTATCATAATAAAATTATTGATATTCAACAAAATGAAGACAGTCGGAGTGAACTACAAGATAATAAAAATATAATTATTTGCATATAAAATTGCGAATTTTAATGTATATACATATTTATGTTAAAATCTTCAAGTAAATGAAATACAACATACCAGGTCAGTATAGTTTCGATACTAAAATGCAGAATCACACAGAAAAGACTAATACTGTCAAAATCTAGTCTATGCATGAAAAAGAGTTTGTTAATTAACTGCGATATTTCTGCTCCATTTTTAAATACTGAATTAAATCTTTAATATCATTTTCTATTTAATCACTGTAAACTACAAAAAATTGCCAAGGAATTCTCTTCACGAACTTAGACAAAATAAGGTGTAGACTTTAATACTTTCTGTGTAAAAGTCTGCATCCTTGAATGTGTTGGGGGGGGGGGGGGGCAGAGGTAGGATGAGTGAAAATAAAGATTCAAATCTAATGGCAAATCCATAGGTTCAAGGATTTTTCTTACCACTTTATTTCCCTATGTTATGAACAAGGCCCTGATTGAATCCTGCATGAAACTTTAATCAATTCTAATTTCAAGACCTCTTCCCAATTTACAAAACTATTTTTTTTTATTAATTTTAATTTAATATTTATGTCAGTAGCTTTTTTTAGTAGAAAATATTAAGACTAATTGAAATAACAAAGCATTTACCTTCAGGGATCACTATAAAGAAAATTAAATTCGGTTGCCTATATTAAACATTTAAATTTAAAAAAAATGCTTTTAAACAAAATAGATTCTTTTATCACAATTTAAATAAATTAAAACAAGTTGCGTCATACGTTTGTGTTAACTTGGAAGTCAGTCACCCAACTGTAAAAAAGATTGGGACATCCTTAGTCTGTAAGTGAAATTTTAAAAAAATTCCAAGAATGATGTTCTGTAATTTAAACGGATTCTATTTCTAAGTTGAATAAATTCAAGTACATGATCCTTCAAGATCAAATAACCCCTCTCAAAAAGTTGCGGGGCCCTAAACCCTTACTTTACCTATTCGATAACTCAGCCTTAATTATGTACTCAATATTGACTTCTACTAGCTTTCATTTTGAATAAAATGGAGAAGGAATTTTAAACGTCTTTTTTTCTTGTCAGTTAATTGAATCTAAATTTTAATACAGTTCTCTAATATAGGTCTCAAAATGACAAACCAAATATCATTTTCCTATGTCCAAAAATTCCAAAATTTCAAAATGTAGTTTTAGGTCTCAGAGAGATTTGAAGTGTGAGGATTCATAAAAATTTCCAGCTCTCATTTTTTGACGACTACAATATATAATTCTTATACCAAAAATCAAAAGCTCTCGCATCTTTATAAGAAATAAATTTTGGGCATAAATAGAGAATCTTTTGAAGATATATAATTTCTTGGTTATTATTTATAACCAAGAAATTATTACTTATACTTATTTATGGTTATTACTTATGGTATTTTCATAGAATCATACTGTTCTACATTTAAAGATGCTTCAGAAATTCGCTTCATTCAGCAATCATAATAGGAGGTGCTTTTTCATGTTTCTGTGTGCCCACGCATATTTATAGTCACTTTTACCTTTAATATTAGCAAGCCCTGTACATTTTCTTATTACTTTAATGCTAAGAATGAATAAAGAAATGTATCGAAAAAGAAGAAAGAGAAAAAAAAAAGCTAAATCTTTATCCCATGAACACCAGTGCTAGGAACTAGATATGGCAGTAAATTATAGATATGGCATTTCAAAGAAAACGTATACTTCAAGTTAGAAGTAAGTCATCTTTAAAAATCTGGAAACTGCATTTACATTAGGGGCCATCTACATATTTATATTTACATAATCTTTAAATTTTACAAATGCAACTTAAATTTTTTCGTCTTGTACTTATTTTTGAATAACAAGAGATCTCCAGATATAAAATTTTAAACAAATTGGTTCAAAGAAGCCGAAAATGTGCTAAAAAATAATTTATGGCATGCTTTAATAAAAACTATTGAATCTTCTATAAAAACTATTTGGCGGAAATTGATAACATTTAGAATATATATGTTTTAAAACTTGTTTTCTTAATTGGCATCATTTTTTTTCTAGTTTTTAAAAAAAGTTTAACTTACAGAATTCAATATTATTTAAATATATAATATATACTTTTATTTTCTAAAAATGCATAAATAATGTATGTATTACTAAATAATTTACTGTAAAAAAGAATAATTACGAATGATTTATTATGTCATTAAATGTATTGAAAATAGGAAAAATTTTAAATTGCTTTTAATTCATCGAACTTCATTCAAAATTACAAATTGTTATATGTATTCGATTTATTTTGTTCCGTAAAATTTGAATATGTATCCAATTCGGGTAATACTGCTTGAAAATACCGAATTTGTGTAAATTTAACTACGAAGATGACCCTTTGAATAGAATATCTCACACATTCATATAGAATATATTTCCACAACATTAAGCATTTACAGTTTTATTCTACAATATTTAGCTTCGGAATAACGAGCAATGCCAAGATACATTTTAGACAGACTGTACCAAAAATGAAATAAAATTATTCAATTAAAAAGCAAAAGTAATTATTAGATATTGCCGTTGAAAAAAGACCCACTAAATGTTATGATGGTAAAAAAAGTATGACATTTTTAAAAACTAGAATCAGAAAACTGATTGGTTTTTTTTAATTACATTATGTTGAAATTCAATTGGACAAATATTTAAAATTATTTTTTTAAAGGCTTACAAAGGTTTTTAATGTTCTTCGACAATCAGGATGAAAAATTAATCTTGAAATTTTATTATTGTATAAGTTTCGTGTTTACAAAAGTCAATAATTAAATTTCTTTAAAAAAATGTGTTGCATTATTAAAATAATTGGAATGAAAAAAGTATCTATATATCAAAGATACTCTTTTCTCTTTCTGGAAGTTAAAAAAAAAGCTTATTTTAATAATTTAAATGGTAAGCTTTAATTTTCTCTATGTACTTCATTAAATTAATTAATATTGTAAATGTAGAATCCTTGCTCGAATGATAATGTTGACTCACGTTTCTAAATGAAAGTAAAAACAAAAGCAAATTAATTTTGATTAAAATACATAGAGGAATAAAAAATTATCTCCGATTAAAAATAGTAAAAACTGAAAATGTAATTGAAAAAAAGAGAACATATGGATGCATTTTAATTAAGATTACAAATTAAATCATCTTTCAACTCATTCAAAATTCTCATCAAATAAAAGAACTACTGATCAAAATTAAATATAATCTTTATCTCTAAAATTTTAGCTTTCTATTAAGTTGATGATTTTTTATAACATTAAGAATCTATTGCAAGCATTATGTTTTATGCATGTCTTATACTACTGAAAAGAAATATACCAAATAAAACGTTATAAAACGCATAAAACGTTTTCCTTATGAAGGTATTATTACACAACATAAAGTTATGGATTTTGGGTAGAGCCATGAATGCTCATCTGTTCAAATTTTTATTTTCAATCTTTCACGTAAGAGTTATATGCTTTGCAATATAGTAAAACAAAAAAAAAACCTAATTTGAATTTTGGACACCTTTTTTCTGACCCATTTATTCATGATTTGACATAGAACTTCAATTATAGTTACAAATATTTACACCATTGCAATTTTAAGTTATCATATTTGCAAGCTCGTTAAAATACAATCTGAAAGACTATCGACCCTTTGATAATTTTTTTAATCAAAATTTCACCAGACTTTTATTTGACCCTTTAAAATTTAAATCAAATTTCTCATTTCAAAACCAAAAATTGTTTACCAAATTTCATTTGTTTAGGTTATTGCATACAACAGTACAGATGATTAATCTCTTACAGAATTTGGTTCCAAATTTGACACAATCTAAACTTTGCATTCTAAAACCTAGGTATCAACTTTTTTCTGTCTTGTTTTATATGCTTTGAAGTAATCGTGTTTCTCAGTAGTCGGACAGCTGGACAACCAGAGACTTCCTCTGAATGGATTTGTACTAAATCTGATAGAAACATACACATTTTGTGTAAGTTTATCTGTTTAGCTGGAATCGTTTTCGAATTATCTCATTCATAAACCAACAGACATAATCACTACAAGTCAGAAAATATGCCTTGATAACTCGCGGAAATCTGAAGTGTGGCATTTCCTTAAAATCTCGAATTCGAATATTTTGACCATTGTAATACTTTCTCATTGTATGCTTTTTATACAAGAATGAAAACTGGCAAGAATGAATTTTTCTGAATTTTCTTATATACTCTGATAAAGGTGTTATTCCCACCCCCTGCTTAAAAGTGAGGACATTGAGCTAAACATGATGAATGTTCAGCCTTTTATTTTCAAAGTCCTAGACATGAAGTCAATCACATTTGTATACTTCGTGTACGTGAAAGTAAAAAAGAAAAAAAAATTATTACTAAAAGAGGTGTCGTTTTTTTTCAGCTTCTTTCTGTATATAAAATTCTATTCCGACTGCTTTTGTAATTTCACATTTCCATTTCCATTTCCAGGAGGAGCGCACTTTGAGGAATTGCTCTTAAGAAGAAAAGGTTATATTTCCTTAATTTTCTTGCATACTCTCTAATAAATGTGTTATCTCCCTACTTCCCCCTCATAAAATTGTGGGCACTGAGTTAACATCATGAACCTTTAACCTGAGTTAACCTGAACCTGAGTTAACACCTTTTATTTCCATATTTCCCGAGTTCCAAACATGAAGTCCCTCACATTTATACACTTCGTATAAGTGAAGGCAAAAAAGAGAAGGATTTTTTTTTATTACCGAAAGATTTTTTTCAATTTCTTTCTACACCCAAAATTCTATTTCAACTGCTTTTGTAGTTTCTCATTTCCATTTCCGTTTCCAAAAAGAGTGCACTTTGAGGAATTGTTCTTGAGAAAACAATTAATTAAAACATAAGTGAGTCCTAAGAGCACTTGAAAAGAGGAAAAAGAGGTATTTCTCGGTCTTTTTCTTATTTTACTCTTCGTTCAGTATCGCCAGAAGAAATAAATCCATCTAAGAAATAAAAGAACTGAAAACTTCTTTTTTTCCACCTTGCTTTGTTTCATAGTGTTTGCCCTCTCTCGGT
Source organism: Argiope aurantia (assembly GCA_026543865.1). Lineage (NCBI taxonomy): Eukaryota > Metazoa > Arthropoda > Arachnida > Araneae > Araneidae > Argiope > Argiope aurantia. Next base: position 79,277 of record JAPMOR010119857.1, read on the forward strand.
TTCGAGTATCCATAAACAATGACCTCGAGACTCGTTACAATTATTATTCTTGAGCAGAACTTTTGTAACGAGAAATTAAACAACTTTTAAAGTTGGAAGAAGGGTTCTGAGCCTTGAACTGAACAGCTTGAAAAGTGTCTTTATTAGTCGTTCATTTTTCCTAACAGAAACGAATAAAAATAGGGGCAACAGAGTGGAGAATAGAGGTAACAGTGCTTCATTCATGAATAAAGACAATTTTAAGAATGATGTCATTTTCTGTAATTTAAAATATCTAGGAAGAATATTTGGAATCTTCGAGATTCTTATACTTTTTTTTATTTTTTCCGAGATTATGATCTCTTCTGTGATATTTTCTTTTAGACGTAATTGCATGCAGTCTGTACAAAAAATGTATATTTTTCTACTTTATATCTTAATATCCCAATTTATTGAAATTTTGTTTGAGGTATGGTAGAAGCTGAGAATTGTAATTTTGTTTGAATACAAGGAAGTGTGAAATAAAATGTATGATTGTGGATATTTTTTGGGGATATTTAAAATATTATTTCATACTGAAGCTTGAGAAATTTCTTATACATTTAAGTTGTAAAATATTCTTGCGTACTTAATGCGAAATAAAATCTTTTTGAAATCAATTTAGTCCTTTCTTTGCTTCGAGATTGCACCTTAAATAGCATTTTGTAATCTAATTTTTACATCACGGCACTTAGGACGCCAAAGATTCTCTCCCAATTTTAAGACCTCTGAATAGTAATAGACTGTATTCTTTGAAATAATTTGGCCAAAATATTTGAAATATTTTAATTACTTTTCCTAATGTCATCTAAAAAACAGTTCTGCTATTAATTGCATAGATATTAGATATGAAATTTAGAAGAAAATTTAACATTTCGTAATTTTTCTCAGACAAGCAATTATTATATTTTGACCTCCTAAGGTTTCTTATTTGTTTTTTATTATTGTTCCCTTTTTCTTTCTGGAATCCTAGACAGTATGGCATTTTCACTACTATTGAATATATAATCATTAAGGTAGTTTTTAAAATTTTATTTTTCAGTCTATTTTATTAAGGATAAGAATATATTCAATATTATGCGAGTAGTAATACAGCTTGATATGTTTTTAATATGCCAAATACGGTTTTCCTGCATTCAGATTTACTCCTTATCATTTGATTATACTTTGTTATCGATTTGATAGAATAATTCGAAGTAATAAAAAAAAGATCTAAATAAAAAAAATATTGATTTTTTTTATATTCCAGCAAACAATTGCAAAATACAACAAAAATTGCATTTTTCTAGTTTAATTTATGTTAAAAGTTAATTCAGTCTTTTAATCTGAGATTTTATCAACTTGCAGATTGAAATGAAGATTTTAGCGAGTATTGATCCTGGAGTACCATTTGAACACTAAAAGTGACAAGTTTTAAGTATAAAGTTGTAATAAATGATAAATATTATAATATAAAGTTACAATATAAAAAAAAGTTATACTTACACAACTTAGAGCATTCTTTTTAGTTAGTAGTAGTAAGTCAGTAGTTAAAGTAGTGAAATTAATTGGCGAAATCATTTGACTTAAGACTGAAAAGTGTGATTATGTTTTATTTTGCGATATCTCTCGAAAATAATGTTTATATAGAGGCATAGGTTTTCTAATGGGGAAAAAATTGACGAAATGCATTCATTGAATAGGTTTGAAAAATTCTACCAGAATTTATTTTTCTATAAAGAATTTTCAGTGAAGTGTAATTTTTGAAATTTCTCCTGAAAACGGAAAAGTAAATCAGAAAATAGGTAATTAATAGTAAAATAGTAAATCAAATAGTAATAATAAATCAAAAAAGAGCAACTACTGAAGACTTTATTACGATCATAAAATTTCATTTGAATTCACCAAATGGAGTAGTTGTTCCAAAATGTCTTCACATACTCTCTAATAAAAGTGAGCTTGTGTTTTAGATGCTTTTTTTAAACAAAAATTTGACACTGAACTATAAGTGAAGTCATATAGTCGCGCATTAAATTTAATGTACTTAAAGCGTTTGCATGCTTCTGAAAATACAGGCCAACAGACGATGAGCCTCTTGTTGGATTTAACTGAAACCATCAATAGATGTTAAATCTGTGTACAGTATTTTATCAGTCTAACTCTCTTCTTTAATTGCTATTGCGTTAACTTATATTCAGATAGTCAAACTGTGGGACTTCCACTGATTAGAGTTTTGCTCAAAACTTGAGAGAAATCTGCAAATTTGATATACCATATACCAAATTTCTTTCGTCTAGCTCAAAGTGTTTTAGTTATCTTTGTCACAGACAGAAATTTCCAAAAAATGTGTTTTCGAACTCAGAATCGTAAAAGTAAAAATTCGTCAAAATTTCGAGTTCACGTTTTTTTTTTTTTTTTTTGACGATTATAATACTGACTCTATATACTCCTCTCCTCCTTACCCCTCTTCTTTTCGCATAAAATATGGGCCGCGGTGGCATGGTGGTAAGGTCTCGGCCTCGGAACCGGAGGGTTTCGGGTTCGAGACCCGATTCCACCGAAGAACCGTCGTGTAAGGGGGTCTGTTGCACGTTAAATCCGTCCTGACCAAACGTCCTCCCGCCGGTGTGGTGTGGAGAGGGGGGTGCCAGCTCAGGTGTCGTCCTCGTCATCTGACCATGGCTCAAAATTACGAGGTCCGTCCCAAAATAGCCCTAGTGTTGCTTCAAACGGGACGTTAATATAACTAAACTTTCGCATAAAATAGTGGCTCTTATTTAAGATCATGAATGGCTTGCATGGGATCGGCGAACAAATTAAGAGAAATGTTGTAAATCTAACAGTTTTACTGATTCTATCATGCGAATATGTATTTTCAGCGACATTTTTCTGACGGACGGAAACCCAAATTTGACATGATCTGCATTTGCAGTCATGATATTATAACGAATTTCATTGATTTAATGCATTAGTTCGTGGGTTATTGTGTTTATATGAACGCTTAAATAGAGATAGACAGACGATCAGCAGTTTAACAGATTCGATAAGAATCTACATTTTTTTATGTTAAATCTATATCTAAATTTTATCTTTCTATCTCTTTACGGTGTTTTTTTTTTGTTGTTGTTGTTGTTATCGAGTTTATTTGTACTTGTACATCACACAGACAAATTTCCTCTGTATATATTTCGCTCAAAATTTTATAGAAATCTATAAACTTGATTTCAAGTCCATGTGCCGCATTTCATATGTCTAGCCCTAAGCTTTTTTTGAGTTATCGTGTTCGCAGGTTGACAGACAAATTGGCAGACAAACATAATGCCAAAAATGTTTTTTTTTTTGGACTCTTGAAGGTCTGAAACGAGAAGATTCAACAGAATTTCGAATTCCAATTTTTTAACTATTACAATATTTTCTTTGAACTTCGTGCACAAAAAAAAGTGAAAAGTGAAAAGTAAACTTTTACAATATTAACGATCATTATTGTCTGTGAAAAACCGAAACAGATGAAATACTTTATTGAACCTGAATATAAAAGGATCAATACAACATGTTACGTATAATGTATATTTATTATCGAAAATGATTAATTTCAATAATAAAGTGATAATTATTGATATTTTACCTCTCCCTTATAGAAAATCAAATACATCTGAAAGGCTAAAAATTTCTTTTTGATACTAAACGCTTCAGGATTCTGGATATTTGTAAGAAAATACACAGAAAAGAAATTTAAATCCGTATCACTAGAAAATAATGCGTTATCTTTCGTTATTCTGTATCTATCTTTTCCCTAACTGATATTCTTTAAAACATTTAATGCAACAGAGTGAAAACGATTTTTTTAGAACCATCGATTGCGTGACTTTAACCGAGACCGCAGATCATTTACGCTTCTGTTGGGTTTCAAAATTCGATTTTGCTCCCTTCCTTAATATCCTATATTTTCTCTCATTTTTCTATGATAAATGATCGTCGAAGCTGTCGAAAGGACACGATATTCCAATGTTCATAATGACTTCTATGTGTATTAGGTGCGTTCCGGTTTATTTTCGATGCCTGATGAATGAGATTCAAATTTGTTAATCTGGTGATTACCGAATGCAAAAGATTTAACGCCTGTGAAGATTATATTTATTCTAATTTATCAATCTTGCCATGTACGAGAAACATTATACTGTACTTGTTTATTTTCCTGTCTCAGCAATAAATCAATAAAAAATGAAAATTGTCGCCAACTTCACAACTGGGACTTCGGAGTTGGTGTAATCTGAAAATCGCCAAGTAAATCCGGAAATAGAACCATCATGGCATCTTATATAAAATGGAGTTTGATTATCTTGGCTTAATCTGGAAATCGCTGAGTAAACCTATTATACTAGTGGGGTTTTTTTCCTTATTTATCTAAACCTCATCAAGTAAATATAACAATACAACCATTTAGGGGGAATGTTGGCATCTACTATATAATGGATCTTGGCGTAAACTATAGATAGATCTCAAATGTTGGTTAAAATCGTTCAAGCTATCTATCATTATGTGTATAAGGTAAACGCAATGAATGTCCCGATGAAATATTACAAATGGATTTTATCATTAGAATTATAAATGAGCATCAAATTTTGAATGAAATGTATGGGTTGGAGTTTATTTGTGTGAATATGAACACAAAAATTCCAGATTGCCTCAAACTAAATGAATGAATTTTAATAGGCAAGGTACAAAACATTGAAATCTGTTCAAAACTATGTGTAGAATCAGACATTGATGATTTAACGGTTCAGTCAGTATGTAAATGAAGGCAGTAACAAGTATGCAATCTGAATGAATAAAAATTGACATGAAGTTTTACAATCAAATTTGATGTTTTTTTCACCAATCAAGAAAAGTTATTGTTCTTCCCAAACTCTCTTAATGAATGTATTATATTCTCACAGTTGCCCCTCAAATTTGTAAATCTTAAGAAAGGCCCAAATGTCTTGAATAGCACTGGTGAGAAATATTTTTGAAATATTGATTTCTTTTGTGTGAATCTAACGTTTGTACTGAATCTAGAGTGCGATAGTCTTTGGCATTTAATACCTCGTTAATGCGCAAATACCTGAAAATCAATTTTCTATTTTAAAGGCCTTTTCTGTAACCAAAATTTGTTACACACTTGCAATGACAGTCACAAGATCACATATTGAATTTAATTATTTAAATCTTTGAATTGTGAGTCATTGCAAGTGTGTAACAAATTTTGGTTACA
>JAPMOR010119857.1:89966-137658 GCA_026543865.1 Argiope aurantia
TCCCCTCAGTTCGTTTCTTGTTTCTCCTCGTCCGCAGCGCCCTCACAATGATATTCTTAGTATAGGAAAACGAGAGGCTTCAAATAATTATTTAAATTTAACTTATTTTGTAACGAATTCTTGCCAAAATTTTATTACATTTCTCAACAGAAAATTTGAATTTTAAATACATACATACATATATATTAAAATATTGTCGATAAAATTCAAAGCAACGTTCGTAGATTCATTAAATTGTATTACATTTCTATGCATTCGAAGTTAAGTCATTAATAAACTATTGGAAAACTCTAAAAGTTGTAACAAGAATTAATAAGTTTCGGTAACTCTGCTTTCCTTCCTTTTGAATTTATTCTGTGAAAAAGTTTTAAATAAATTGAACACAAAAACAGAACAAATCGTTGATACATTAAGAAAGTGAAATGAAATTTTTGTACACTAAGGTAATCATTTGTATTCAATGTTTTTCAATCAATTTTTATCATTTATTCCCTCAATTATATCTTGGTAGTAAACTCTTTTCTTTAAAAAAATATTTCAAATTTGATTCACTTAGATACGTTGGTTTAAAATTAAACTTATTGCGCGTCGTTTTAATTGTAATTTTTTTCTTCGCAGTAATTCTTTTCAAACACATAAAAAAGTAAAATGTCATTCTAAATTTACATTTAGAAAAACTCAGTGGTTTGAATTTAATTATGAAGACGAAGGCAAGTTTTTTAAGTAAAGCTTTAAACAGGGATCTAAATTAAATTCTTAAGTGAAAAAACGCTTGAAAATTAATATAAAAGCTAGATTTATGTCATTTGTTTAAGAAAAGACTTGAATATCTTCTTTATATTTATTCTAATTGCGGGATTTTAGAAGCGTTTTAATTCATTTAATTTACTGTTTTAATTTAAATGAAGCGAGCTATTGTAATTTTATGAAATGAAATACTTTCAACAGTTTCATATTTTTTTTTAAGTTTACAATTGCATTTTTTATGCGTAAAGTTTTTTTAATGTTATATTTTGATCACCGAGAAGCCTGTTTTGCAACAAAATGTTTTTCAAGCAAAGAAAATGTGAATTTTGCCTTTTAATACTTTACTTTATTGCATTACATTTTCAAGGATGTTTATTATTTTGTATTCTTCAATGTTCACAAAGTTAAAGCTTCGCTACCTTCAAAACATTACCTGGAGAATTTAAGAAATATTTATTTTTCAGACTATTTGAGCACGAAAAATAACTAGATTGTTAGAATCAGTGAGACAGCTAGATAGAAGCTACATAGATAGAATTTGATACCCAAGATATGCATCTGAAATGCAGAGGCATGTAAATTGTTGCAGCAAATCTGTCAAAAGTTTGATAGTCTATACTTTCTTATGCATATAAATGTAGTAACTCAAAATTGCAATGGTTTAAAGGAATGAAATTCGATATGTGATTTTGTGATTACAGCTATAAGTCTATGCCGTATTTTTGGTTTCAGTCAGTCGGAAGGAAGTCCATAATATCGTATATATTTTATTTTCGTGTATTTATTTGTGTATTCGGGACATTCCATGGATTAATTGACAAAAGCAAATATTTCATAAAGATCGCATGATAGTTTCTATAAAAATGCTAGATTCAATCTACATTATTTCACTTTTGTCCACGTTTTGTTTATAATGTCCATAGGTAATATAAACAATCTTAAATAACATAAGCAATAATGTTTGCAAAAGAATTTGAGATTAAAATAATCAACTTTTATTTTGTGTTATTTCGCTAATTTGATATTCAGTTTACTTCAACGGAATTTTCTGAGAATTTCTATTGTTAGATTTAATAATATATACAGTGACTCCTAAAATTATCTTTAAAGCTTTACCAGCTCAATTGTATCAGAAGGCGAAAGGCTCAATTTAAAATTATAAAAATGTGTCATACAAACAAGGAATTCAAATTTTCAGAAACATTGTACTCCAAAAATGATCGCACTTCTTACTATCATAAAAAGATTTTTTAAACATAAAAAATAGAGGTATATGTAGTAAGTTTAATTTATATATTAATAGCAACTTAAAATGGCCATTTTGGAAATTAAGGTAGGATTGAACCTGACGAGATCTAAGTAAATATGCAATCAGTATGAAGATTAGCAATTGATTCTGCCTTTTTTCATATCTAACACAGCCAGAAGTGATACATCATAAAATTCAAATCGTTTATGTAATCTAAGATTATTAGAAATCGAGATGATAGAAAATAGAAGAAATTTTCTATATGGTAATTGAGATGAAAATATCTTAAATAAATTATTAAATCAAGTTTATAGCATGAAAAAACATTAAATGAAATCAAAATTCTTTGACTTTGGCAGATTCTATTTTTCGTAATACACCTATTTATTTTTACAATATTTTTTCTATTTTTTTTATTTTATAAATTTTATTTATTTATTTAATGCAAATAAGAATATTTCAATTTTTGTTTTCAAATAGATTATAAGTAATATCATCAATTTAAGAAACATAATTCATACATAAATTTCTATAAAATCTCTCCATCGTGTTTCTGCATATTGTAAAAGAAAAATTTCCTTTAAATAAAACGTAATCACGGAAATTTGATGAATATCTGAAAATTGAAAAAAATGAATTTTTTCCCCCTTAAAACTGTAAAGACTAAGACATTGCTCTTTGAAAAAGAGAGGTCATGTGATCCAAGAAATCGATGTGATTAATATAATTTTCTTGGAACTCGCACTTAAAGAAAGGACACTAATTTTTAAAACAAATTTTTATACAGTACCTTTATCTCTTCCATTTACGTATTCCATGATTATAATCTTAAAGATGAATTAAACTCAAAACACTCGATACATCGGTACAATGACAAAGAGTTTTTTTTAATGATTTATTTTGCTATCTACTTAATATTATATTATTTTTTTATATAAATGTCATGCTCCTAGAAATTACTTTTGATTTTTCCTGCTACATTTGAAAAAAAGTTGTTTAACTTTCATATACTTGGTGCTTTAGATTGGTTAATTTATTAATTAATTTTAACTAGAAAATTATTATCTATATCAAATACGTCTATGTCCTGAGGTCATCTATGTAATTAGTTCGCTTAATTAATTTTACATAACTTGTAACATAATTTTATGGTTTTGAAATCTTAAACAAACTATTATTAAATAAAAATTCAAGAAAATTTCAAGAAATCTGTCTGCAAACCGAAAAATTAAGCTCTTAAGTAATTAATTTTAAATAAACTAAGAACAATTAGAACTTTAGTGGGAATGTGCCTTGATAGCTTTAAGATCTCTTTAAGTGCAGAATAAATCTCATAATAAATTAATCTTAAGATTCTTGAAAGTAAAAATTATTTCTTTGACATAAAATAGCAAGAAACATGTGAAAAATAGAAACAATAATAAGGAAAAAGGTTTCTCAGAATTTATGTTTCTTTTTCTAAAAGATGGCTAATAACAAGTAATTTGTTCCTCTTTTCAATAAAGATAAACATGAAGAATGTCATAAAATGTATAAAGACTTAAAATATCTTCTTAGAAGGAGAAGGAGATATTGTGCAATGGGTATTTGAGAAAAGAGACTAATACTACTAATGATGACTTATTACCGAATTGAAAGTTTCAGCCAAAAGTTTTCAACTTCAAAATCAAATACATATATGTTGATTAAATATGAATTAATGAAAATATTAAAAAACGCATTCTGTTAATAAACATCAATATATATTTAAATGTTAAAAATTCACCTTCAATTAAGCAATTAAAAAAAGGTTTTAAACTCTTACCATTGCAAGAAGTGCTAATTTGACTGTGACCGAATAGAGATAAAATCTTAAAAATGAAAAAAAAATTTAATAAAATTATTAGCCTTTTATTTTTATTATTATCAAAATCTCTATATCGGTATCTCTTTCATTTAAATATTTGGAATATAAGTATATGAATAATAGATATAAAACGACTCTAACTGATAATTTTTCAGTTTGAAAGTTTCTTTTATTTGTACATTGCTAGCAATTTAATAAAATAGGCTTTTAAGCATTTTTCTAAAACAGAAATGTTTTCAAGTTCATCAAATCCATACAAAGAAACGGAATGCATTTGTCCACTGTAAGAAATTCAAACAGAATTTCAGTCAATAGTAAATCAATATTTTCTTTCGCACCTTCAATGTTTTATATACAACCGCCATTTTTATTTTGTTCCCAAGAGTGTAAATCTTCAAATATTTCCTTTCTTCTAGCTTCTGTTGTTTTCTTTAAATTATCTTCCATTTTTTTAAGTAATCGGTTTGACATTCCCTGCAGTGTATCTGCCTTCAACAGTGTATCAGATCTTCAACACCATATACTGCAAAATCTTACTTTTGGCACTGAGGAGATGTAAGCTCATCCAGTGGGTATGAAGTGAAAAGACCAGCATGTTCAATAACGGATAAGGGCTCTTTTTTCCACCCGAAACAGACGTAACAAAACATAAACGAATCAAACAGCAAATCCTTAGTAAGCTACCGGAACAAAACAAAAATTTTAGAGAGAACTCACTGGAGATCAACATTCCAAACAGAGAATTCATTCAATAAATAATTGCCTCAGCTCTATCTCAAAGGGTTTTTAGAGTCTCCATGGCTGTACAATAAAGTTTATAGAAATATGTCATATTTTTCTATAAACATCTTAAGAGATGGATTAAATATCTCCAAAATTTCAGCATTATTGGACATTTTCTTATCACAAAAATCATCAAAGGGTCGCTAAATTTGTCGTCAAGGCGGGGATCATTGATCTGACATCAATTTAGAAGCAATAAAATTATCAGTGAAATTATCGTCCTTACCATGAAGCTAGTTGCTAACGCGATCAGTTACAGATTCCTGACAACACTTACGTTAAAATTCTCTTTAAAATAAAATAATCCCACCTTAATAAAACTGTGCATTTTTTTTAATTTCTTCTTCAAATAATATTCTCATAAATGTGATGTGGTATTGCAAGATCTACGCATCAAATTGTTAAACAATATATGTGTCATATAATGGTGACTTATCAATGACACTACGTAGATATCACTGACAAATAATGGTCGGTTTGACAGAGCCATCACGGTGGTGTCACCGGTCCTGAAAATGGTAAGCGGGTTATTAGTTATCTAATTTCAATATAATTCTCTTATTTTTAAGCACATTTTATCAATTTAAATGGTAGCTAACAAACTTTTTCATGATATTCTTTCATTTCAAATGATAAGGCATATAAAAAAATTACATATATTTTATCATGATTATAAAAAGGGGCATTTAAAGATAAGTTATTTTCAGAAATTTTATTTGGAAAGCTTCAATGGGGGTTTAAAGTCACAGTGCCCTAAGTCATTTTGGAACTTCCTCAAAAAGAATGTTAAGCTGAAAATTGTTACCAGATAATTGTTGAGTTTAATTGTTAAATTCAATTAAACTCAATATCTTTGTTAGATCTCCATTAAATAACCCCTACTAAGCTAAAATAATAAAATTACAACATTTGTGTTCCCGAATTCATGGCTACACCTTTTAGGTGATGATAATATCTGGAAAATAGTTTTTCTCAAAAAATCTTTTTCTGTAAGCTTAAATGGTTAAATAAAAGCTACAGTACAATAAATCGTTTTAACTCATTTTCAAAAATGAATGTTTAGTTAATACTCGTAACCATAGTAGAAATTCAACTGATTTTAATAACTAAGTTAAACTTAGATACCACCCACCTAAAATAATATATTAATACTTTTGTTCCCGAATTTATTGTAAAATTACATTACGTTATTACTTGGGAAAATAAAGATATTATGACTTACACCAGAGTCACTTTAAACTGTCCATACGCTGTTTTAAAGTTTCATTATGTTTTCCTCTGCCAGGAGAGTACAGCTTTGAGAAGATATTTCAAAGAAATTAATTAGTTAATGCGAAAGTAGGTCAGAAAAACAGACGATGGGGCAAAAATTTCATTCCTCGGCGTTTTACTTGTTTGACTCTATGTTTCTTCTGAGACTCATTTTCTGTCCTCTGGGTATTCTGTTTCACAGAAAAAAGAGAATGAAAGCATCAATGATGATGAATTTCTCTATAATACATATAAAAACGAAATATAATAAGCGTTGAGATCTTTTTCTTTAAATATTTGAGAAAAAGACATTTTGCTTATTCATTTAATGTTTCATAAATATTTGATAATCAGAATTTGTCAAAAGGTCTTATAGGTTCCTTTTGTGGAAAAGTTACTGGCAAGATCAAACCAAATTTTGTTAATGTAAATGTTCATTTTGTTATTTAGTGTAAACTTTCATTCCGAAAGAAAAATAATTGATGATATATTTTATGACAGAATCGAATTGGTGTTGAGACATAAGTGTGGTTGTATAAACTGTTGTATTATTACAATAATTTGTATATAATTTATGAAAACATTTAAAATTTTCTGCCTGTATAACGATTAAATGAAGAAGATCAACCAAATATGATACTTACATTTACATTTGCTTTTAAACTAAATAAAAATGTGAATTATATCTGGACTTTGGAAAAACAGTGCCTCTCTTTTTTACCATGTTTCATTTGTCATATCCTTACTCTTGAAATAATGCAAACAACGTCTTTATACTTTTCTTACTCAAAACTGATTTCTTTTATTTGCTTTGTTTGACTCTGAAACCAAACCACAAATCGAATTTTTCTATGAAGAAAACAATTTTATCTCATTTCCTCATCGTACAATTAGAATTAAATAGCACCTCCAAATTTTTAAATCCTAAAATATGTTCTTCGAACCATTTTTGTAAGTGGTACGGCCTCTGATAATTATATTCCTTTCTATTCATTTCTATCAACTTCGTAGTTATAAAAATGTAAAGTATTTTTCCCTGAATTCTCGAAATACACTTATTCCAATCACGCATTCATTTCTTAAAATATTTCATTGAGTTGATTATTAGTGATATTGAGTTGTTTATTATTATTGAGTATATTATTAATTGAGTTGCTTTTTATATGATATATTGAAAAATATAAGCAGTGTTACGAATTTGTAATTTTACTTTCTAGTGATTTTTGTATCATTACTGTAAAAATGATATTTACAAATATTTTTAATGAAAGTTGAATGAATGCAAATTAATGATTCCACAATTCTAGTGGAACTTGGTGACAAACTTTCAGACTTTGGCAATACAAATATAGGTTTGATAAAATAGAAAATTATAGTGGTATCTCTATTAGAAAATGATATCTCTAATCTATCTCATAATCTTCATGTGATGTTGGAATATTGTATTAAAGCAGAGTACTCAGACGAAGAATCAATTATCGCCTTGAAATGTTGATAACTGCTGAGTTCTCTATCTGCACTCTGAGCACTATTGCACCGATACTGCTATTTAATAATGGTTTTGCTGTTTGTTTGTACGTTATTAATTTCTACAAGTGCTATATCTGGGTACGCTTCGGTTTTGCATCTTGTGTTTTATGTTTTCTTGCAGAGTAAGCCATCGTTATCCATTATCGAGCTTATTTATATTTCGTCTTATCATGAACACCAAAACATTTTAACAACAGCGATAGGAAACAAAATGAACTAATAACTAATTAATTAGTAGATATACTGTGATAAGCTTAGATAGAAACAAACATTCAATTTTATATCTATTAAAACTCAATGTAAAACTACAAAATTTATTTACCATATTCGCTTCCTCGTGTCAAAAGTATATTTCAAAATAAAACATTATTTTATCGTCAAAAAATCTCACACGGTTAAAAGTAGCTTTATCAGTACATTTTATATAATTATATTCAGTTCATTTTTTATTTGATGTTAAACAAATAAAATGATTATCCAGTCTCTATATTTCAAATAATTAGGAAAACCAAGCCTCAATCACAAGCTCCATTTTGCCAATTTTTACTTTTTTGTACGCGGAGTATAGAAAAATTATAATCAGTTCATTTTTTTATTTTGATGTCAAACATATAAAATGTTTATCCAGTCTCTATATTTCAAATAATTAGGAAATTCAAGCCTCAATCACAAGTTCCATTTTGCCAATTTTTACTTTTTTATATGCGAAGTATAGAGAAATTATTGAAATAGCCGAAACCTTTTAACTCAAGATTAGGACGGATTTACACGATTTAAACTTCCCTGGGTCTTAAAAACTTATTTTTGGAATTATATATCTATCTGTTAACACGATAATTGAATAAAGCTTCAGACTAGATCACTGAAATTCAGTATGTTATTTTAATATAAAACATATAGATTTCTCTCAAATTTTATACAAAATCCATTTAAAGGAAGTTTGACTGTCGGTTTGCTCGTTTGTAATAACTACAAAATACAAACAATTAGACAGATAAAATTTGATTCACAACTTTTACGTTTAAAGTGTAGAATCAAAAATTTTAAACCCAATATGTCAACAGTTTAACCGTCTGTCAGTCTATCCATTCGAATGCATTTAAACACATAAACCCAAAGACACATCAACTTAAATAAATGGATTTCGGTTCACGATCATGCTATTAAAATTATGTTTGCAGCAAATTTTGCTTTTTGCCAATTGAAAATTGAACTTTCTAAATAGTTATTTATTTTTCTTTATTATATTACGAAGCAAAAACGCTCACATATTGAACTAAAAAGGAAAATCTGAATTATCGTTTTTTCTTGCCTTTGATAAGGAATCCCACCTGTTATACAGGAAGAAGGGACATAAGATAATTTTTAAATAGAATGCAGGAAAATTTCAGGGAGACAATTCCTACTAGTCATTTATAGAGTTAAATTTCTAACTGACGTTCTTTATGAACTGCATCCTTCTCTAAAAATATTCTTCTGCTTTAAATCTATACTTATAATAACGCTCAATGTGTGCGTGTGTGTGTGTGTGTGTGTGTGTGTGTGTGTGTGTGTGTGTGTGTGTGTGTGTGTGTGTGTGTTGGCGCTCTACAGACCAGACCATTCACCTTACAGCTACCAAATTTGGCACGTGTATACCTTGGAGACCGGGAATGTGCACCTGGGGGTTATTTTTTTCGAATTTTTAATTAGAATTTTATTTATTTAAAAATTAAGCGAAATTTTGGCGTTTTTCTGCTATAACTTCCGAAAATATTACCGCACAAAAAAGATTTTTACATCAAGTTAAAGATCAAAAATTTATCTTTTAAATGATGCCAATGTTTTAACCTTAAAATTAAATTTCTCTTTTTAATGAATTTTTAAATAAATATTTTAACTACATTTTTCAACAACTTTTTTCGTACAAAATAAAAATAAAATTTAAGCTGCACGAGCACGTTTCGCATTCATGGGGAAAAATTAGCTTTTTTCAAAGTGTTGCCATCACATTGATTAAAGCGCCAATTAAAAATAAATTAAATCTTTTTGGAAATGAAATCTTCCAAAATATAATTTTCGGCACGTGTCTGTAGGAAATGAAACAAATATGAAATATTATTTTTTCTAAAAAATAAATTCAAGAAAAATTATTTTATGATCTTTCCCACTTTCTATATTATTAATCCAATAAATCAGTTTTATTTTAAGGCAAGTTTTGTTTAATATGAACAGGATGTCCATTCAAATCAGGGCCACACAACTAATTTGTAAACCTTTAGTAAGACACATATCTGCTAAAATGGTCTAATTGGAAAATGATTATATTTTATGTAACTTGATTCAATAAATGCTCTAATAAATAACGAATTTTTGATTTTACATAAAGCTTCTGCTGTGGAAGTCACGATTAACAAAATGTTCTTAAAACACTAATATTTTAAATAAAAAGAGTTAATTTCCAATCAACTAAATCAATCATTTAAACTGGCTGATTTATGAAAATTTGAATATCACTATTAAATAAAAAAAGGATAATTTTAGATTTTCCATCGATCGCTTCAAAGAAAATATGCCAATCAGCGCGCAGGTTTCTCAAGATTAATTGGCCTAAGATTATGAAAATGTTGAGTTTTTCTAAATTTTTAACATTCAAAACTTTATAAATAATTCTTAGTTGAACGTGGAAAATAGAAACATTCATGCATTTATTTAAAATTTGGTGTGTCCAGAATATTTCTCAGAATATGATACATTACTGCATTAAATTTAGACTTCATAATTTTTGAAATGTATTAAAAACTGAAACTAAAAAACTGAATTTTATGTTGAATCTGAGAAATTTTTGTTGAATTATTCTTTGAGATATTACATAAATTATGAAAAATATTTTGTAGTTCACATAAAACTTATATACCGAGCGATTCTGTTTGCAATACCCATATTCAATAATAATAATTAATAAATAAATAACAATAAAGATGAGAAATAAAATAAAACGCTTTGTTTTATTAAAAATATCTTTATATTAATTGCGATTTCATCATTTCCACTTTAAATTAAAATTGAAGTTTTACCGGAAATGACAACAAATTAGCAATATATATATATAGTAAATTGAACGAAACGATCTAAACAACAGTATAAGTTTGGTATGACTATCAAAGTTTGAAGATTAAAAATGTCTTGTTTGAGAATCTATTAAGAGACCAGTTACTTAAAATATTTAATTGAAAATTGTAGCGAGCGGTAATACTGGAGAACCGGCTGGTCGCCAAAGGCGGCTAGTAAATAATATGAAAGAAGATTATTTTTAATTCTTCCTTAAATACTTCCTAATAAATAGACAGAGAAACTGATTTAAATGAAATCCAATCACAGTATGCATAATTAAAGCTTTATCAATTAAACACTATAATCTTGAACCAAGAGTCGAAAAATGTATGCCTCTATAAACATTAAATGCCATATTGTCTTGTTATTTACATGATTTCTGATTTCTTTTAAATATTGATAACCTTGAATGAATGTGGAGGAAATGCGTTTTATACGCTTTTTTCGTTACTACTATACGTTACTTTAATTTTTAATGAAATGTAATCTACTCATACGTAACATTAATATTTTTATATCAATTTGTAAATTCAAGAAAATAAGAAAATTCCAAGCAAATTATAATCTGCAGACTATTTTAAATCATAAACCAATCAATAATTTTTCCGCTACAAACCGGAAGTAGATATGGAAAATTCAAATGAATTTTATCATTTTTAATATTACAAAATAATCGGTACTTAATTATGTATACTGTTACAAACCTGCAATTCGGCTTCCCAGCATAGTTTGTTCCATCAATAGAAAGAAAGTTTTACAGTCATCGGTACTAGACGGCGTCCAGGTGGCGCGTCGAAGGTCCCTGAGCTTGGCGACAAACTTGGCGACCATTTGGCGATTTGGCGACGAATTTGGCGACTTTGACGCCAAAATAGATTATACCCGAAACTTGGAGAATTTTCCCGATCCGTCCAGTAGGAACCGAGATACGCCTCGAACGTTCCTGATTGGTTGAGAGGCTTCTAGCCCCGCCTCCTGAGACCTATAAAAGGGTCCACAGCTGCCAGAGCGAAGTCAAGTCGGAAGGAGACGACGAAGCCAGTAGTCGAGACGACGAGAAGTTCGAAGACGGAGCGGAGGAGTCGTAAGCGACGGTGAGCAGCGACGGAGTGAAGCTCGTGCTGAACTGAGCTGTGCGCTACTGTCTGCAGTAGATTCTGGTTGTATGCTGCTGTGTGTGCTGTTGTATGCTACACGTCTCGGGTGAAGATAATCGTCTTCTGTGCTGTATATAGTTGTCGTTTTTGTGCTGCCCTGTGTGTCTTCGTGTAAATAAACGTCGTTGTTTTTATTCTACTTCAGCCTGCTAATTGAGCGTTCTACACACCATATCACTTCCACTATCCAAACGAACCCCGGTAAAGAAAAGTTCGCAACAATACTGTTGTTTACTAAGTTTCTTTCTGTTATTGAAAATACATAAAACTTCAAATGGAAAATTATAACTCTTCTATTAACCTACCAAAAAAAAGTAAAAGAAATCATTTATTGCATTTAAAATTGCAAGAGATCAAATTTTTTTATGCTGATCTGTTACTTTAAAATGTTCTTCAGTATATTTCATTTTAAATTTTAATGACAACTCAGGTATGACATTTTACTGAAATTGAAATAAATTCTGCCTGCTGAGGCAAAGCAAAGATTATTCGGATCTTAATATTTAAAATTCAATAACACTATCTAGATATGACAAAATTATTAAAATTTAATTTGAAAGTAGTGCATAGTTACGTGACCTGAATTTTTTAAAGATATTGTTTGAATATTTAATTGCCTTTCGGTTATAAGGATTGAAGCATTATAATCAAAGTATTAAATACGTTTCTATTTATACAACTTAAAAGTTTGACTAATATGTTTCCAATCTTTCCACCAATGAATACTTGCATCAAATCATATCTATATTGCATAGTATAAAAGTAAAAATACGATGTAAATTTCGTATTATGGCATATTGTTTGATATCTTTTTTGGATTCTATTATAGTTATTTTTATATTCTATTTAAAAATTAAAGTTTTTCTTTTAAATTCTATTATAATTCATATTTTAAACAGTTACTTTTATAAATTTTTAAAAACTTTCAATGCAAATTTCCTACTTAGTATTGAATTCTGCATTTTTAAAGAGAAATTTATATTATCTTTCTAAACTTACAAAAACATTATATTTTCAAAACATTTGAAAGCTTTATATTGTATTTATATTTTCAAAATTATATTTTGTCACAAGCATATTTCAGCAAAAAAAAAAGAGATAAAATTCGACATAAATTCAGAAAATTCAAAACATAAGTTATATAATATTCATGAATAGAATGAAATAAACTTTCAATTTAGAAAAAAAAAAGGGAAAATTCTAAAAGAGTTCCTATTATTTATTGAACAATTTATTTGTCTTTTATAGATAACCAAATAAATTAAATAAAATCTATATATTATTGTATTAGATAGATAATTTATCAACATAAAAAAAATTATTCAACGGATTCATAAGTGATCGTAATGCAATTCGTGTTATTTCTCATTCAATAATATATTATAATGATAATATTTCATTATTCTAAACTTTCATTAATAGAATTTGTAAGATTTATGGCTAAGTCCTACACTCCACAGTTATTGCTGAAATACATATGTTGTACTGATCTATTCTATTTCATTTTTTAAACATTCTTAAATTTGATTTAACATTTTTTCATATATGTAAAAAGGGAATTTCGTAACTAGTTTTCGCTCTCTGCTGGTATGGCTATCAAATTTTATATAATTATATATTTTTATGGCAATGCCATATTTTAATACACCAATATTCAGGGAATTTGATCAAAATTCATTTTTTGAGATGTCACAATATTTCTAATAATAAGTTAAAAAGTAAAAAAAGAAAAAGAATAAAAATGAAATTTAAAAAACGTCTTTTTAAATTAATATATTGCATTATAAATTATTATAATGAATCTACCAAAACGATAGGTATTTTGATATTTTAAATTTAAATTAATGATATAAAAGTATTCTTTTGCAATCAATATTGAATGCAAAAGCAAGATAATTGTATTATCTACATTAGCATCAAGAGTCATTAGCATTAGCGTCAACTACGGATATTGCACCATTTCACTTATTTAAACACGCCTAGAATTTTTCTATCAAGTATTAAAGAAGAAAAAGATAATAGCAGAAAAATCTCTTTTCTGTGATGGAAAAACGGTCCTAATATAATTAATTATCTAGAATCAGATTTTCGTCAGGAATTTTTACGAGTAATTGGATTTATTTTTCAAAAGAAAAACTTAAAATCGAAGAAAAGGAAATACGACAAAAACTTCGAATGATTATTCTAATGGATGTTCATCTCAAAGCTCATCACCGAGATAACGGTTCTAACTATCACAACTTTTAAGTCTTTAATGAAGTATTGGAAAACTGCGAAACGATGAAATTGAAAATAAGAATTAATGGGATCTGAAAACCAGTACACTTTCTTTTAATCTCGATTCTACAGAAGAAAGTTATTATGATCGGAAAAATTTACTTAAAAGAACAAATTTTATTAAATGGAGCCATTTTATATTATGTTAAAAGAATGAGTAACAGCTATTCTGCAATAATGCTATAATTTGCATTCGGTGTTATTGAACTCATTTTTAATTCCAATTTGTAAGACTATATCTTTGTTGCTTTTTAATTTATTCGGTTTTTCGAAAACACGTTTTGAACTATAATTCACTTCTCTGTTCTCTTTATGTAGCAATTTAGTTGTTAAGAGTTGAACTTAGTTCGTTGAGCCTTAGTTTTGATTTTTGTTTCATTATAAAGAAAAGAAAAATTACATTAAAATATTAAGGTTATACAAAAAAAAACTATTTCTAAAAAAAAATTTAAACTGTTTATTATTTATTTCTTATTTTTATTAGAGTTACTTATCTTATAAAATTTAACATTTTAAAATGTTTTTCAATATAATATTTATATAATATGAATAAAATTATAAACGTTGTTTTCATATTTCCCATTTCAAAGACCTCAATATGCAATCTACTTTATTTCTTAAATTTTCTCTAATGTGGGATTCAGTTTTTAGATAACCAAATAAATTCATACAGTTTCCGTGCAGTTATATGCAAATTTCAATATGTTTCAAATTTGTAGGTGCAAATTACCTGATCAGATATAAGTTTCTGTGTGAAAGATTTATTTAAATGCTCTTAAAAGCAGCTTGGAGCAACTTAAAAATAAAATTACCATTAATTGCCATACCATTCATTACCAGAAACTGAAATATCATTTTTTTTTACTGGTAATGATTTAGTATTTTGTATCTTACATAGAAATAATTTATAAATGTATAGAAAAATAATTTTTAAAGTACAATTTTATTCATTCTAAACAGCAAAGTAATGAGAAAACAAAAAGAATCACACTCGAACTCCAAAGAAGGATGGAAATATATTCCAAAAAATGTTCTAAATTAAAAATATTCAAAAGAATCCAGGCCCTCACCTAAATTTATAAATCATGCACAAATATTTGGAACCTTCTAAAACGGATGGCTTTACACAATATTGCTAATAATTCTTTGACAAATAAAACTTTTGTCTATATGCTGAAAGGAATACAGAAGTTTCAAAAGAAAAATAAGTATATAGAGGAATTTTAATTCTTTTACAAGTAAAAATTTTAAAATTTAGTCGTTTTGAATTTACCAATACCAATCATAAGTATTTAACTGCAATTTTCGATAATTCATACTTTTTTTCGCAGATTCGCAATTTATTGCAAAACGCTCATGGTAATTATAATTAATTCATTAGTAGATTATTAAATCATAATTTTTTTTAATAAAATACTATCATTGGGAGTTAAAAAAAATTGTTTTAAATTTCAGAAACTAAATAAGCCAGGAAAGTGTGGCGAATCGGAAGGAGCGAGGATAGAACCATGGACCTTGTGGTTCGCAGCCGAGTAACATGACCACAATACAAAAGCAATTGCTCGTGTAGTGCAGCTGTTAACTGGCTTAAAAGTTTTCACCACAAAAGAAACAGGAAATATATTATAAAATTTCCCTTTCTACAAAGTTAAAAAAAAATAATTATATAAAGACATGAAAAAAGTGAATAAGGAACTTCCAAATATTTTCTCAAGCACATAATCATTTGCAAATATTATTCATCTGAAAATACAATCATCAGACTTAAAATTGCATTTATTTTGACACAGTTTGTTTTCTGTATCAATTTTATATAGAAACATGCTTGTTTCAGTTTGGGAAAGGTCAAAAACAAATATAGTTCCATTAAAATCACTGAATTATTAAGTATGACATCCAAATTTAAAACTTGATTAATTTCCTGTTACCACAATTCCACTCAAGATAAATGATAGAAACTACTCTTAGAAATTTTCTTTGTGGAACACTAAAGAAAGACAGAAGGACAAACATCTTAGAAAAGGTTGGAATAATATAGAAAGAAGAGGAGAAAAAGTTTCCAGGCATTTCAATTTCAGCGAAATTGTTCTCCTCCAGCGATACTCAAGAATATGAGATAAAACAGATTGCTAAGCAAAAAAAAAAAAAGTCAAGAAAGTGCCAATTTTTTTTTCTGGCCTTCTCAAGTATTCCACTGTCTTACTTTCATTTTAATTAATTGTTTCGTCGGAAATAATTCTTCAAAGTGTACTTCTCGTGAAAATAGGAATTATAATAAGAAACTTTAAAAAGTAGACCTCTGGGATGAAACATCTAGAAATAATGAATTTCAAATGTGTTTTTCTACAAACTGAGCGAAATTTCTTTGAATCCATTGAACAAAATGAAGGATTTCTAAAAACATGAGATTTGAATTGAATGTGGAATGTACTATTTAAAGTTGTAAGCCGCTGAGAAAATCAAGATTGTAAGAAAAAAATAGATTTTTGATTGTAACCAGTTCTTTTATCTTCTTCAAGAATTTAATCAAAAAAAAATATTTTTGTCCTTTAATTTCAATAGAAGAGGGTGGTTATTCTTTGTTGAATTTTTCTTAATAATTATTTGCTGAATTTTAGAAACTTCCTAGAATTATCTTTGAAAACTTTATTTAAAATTAGCAAAACGCTTTCAGCTCCTTCATTCATCGTAATTAATATGCATTTTTAATCACAGCGATAAAAAATGCATAATTACACGTTCTTGCTTAGAAAAGACTATTTCACATTTTTTTAATCAACATAAATCGAAAATAACACTATGCATAAATTCTAGTATTATATTATATTATAAATTTTTGTATTAACTCTTAGTATGATTTATTGTGCTTTACCTTTCATGAATTATTAAAAAAATTAAAGAGATGTTTATTATAATTTTGCTTTAAAAATTTATTTATTTCAATTTTATTTTATAAATTTTAATTATAGTCTTTTCTTTCTTAATAATTATAAAATTTTTCGTTTCATTTCATTTTAGTTTTTATCTTTTATATTAAAATATTCACTTAAATATGTATTCTCATAAAGGTAGGGAACATAAAATAATTAATTTTTTGGTGTTGGCTAAAATCAAGGCTCAAGTCTATTTAAAAAGAGAATGAATATTAATTTCTTTGTATTTTGATTAATCTCTTTCTCTATCTTTTCGTTTAAACTTTATTACATTTTTATTATACTTAATTTCCTATTTTACTTTAATATTCAAATTATGAATCATTTTTTCAACTTTCATTACGAATTACACTTAGAGCATATTCTTTATTTCCTCGTTATATTATGTACAATGAATGATAATATTTAAATATACATTTTTAAACAATTTCATTTCATTTGGTTGATATTTGAGAAGATAGAGCGTGTGGCGAATTTTTCATTCACCTCCTTATGATCAAAAGTTCTGAAATCCTGCTGAATATTGTATAGCTGATAAAAAAAAAGGTTGTATTTTAATATGATCAAAATTAAATTATCAATTTATATTTAATTATTCTTAAAAATTCCTTCTTAATCAAAAATAAATTAGGGGTTAGAAAGCAATTGCAAGTTGTGCTGAGGGAACAAAAAATATATTAGTCACAGACTGAATATTTCATCTGCTGCTGAATGAATAACATTTTTGACATTATTTATTAAGAATGTTCTGAGAAGATATAAAATGGAAAAAAAATATTTAGTTTCAGAATTTAAAAATTTTGAAAAAAAATGATGAAATTGATTAAACATAAATTTATTTTAATATTTATATAATGAATATTATGCATTAAACATAAATATAATAAGGAATTATAAAATATATTGTTCATTAAAAATATATATAATTACAAAAAAATACCTTTAATAATGCAATAAAAAGTAGAAAATAAATAATATTTACATGCTCAAAACAAAATGAAAAACTGAAAAGGAAAAGGTAAGGAAATTAAGACAAATTAAATATTATAAGAGACGAAAAAATTTTAAAAATCATTAAAGATTACAATATGTTGGAAATTTAGTTGTGGTAATTTCAATAACTTGTATTTACTTCGAATGTTTCTAATATTTCTTAGTACTTTAATTTTTTTAAGCTCAAAATGTAATTAAAAATATTTTTTCTTTTCAGTATTTTGTTAAGAGAATGATTTTTTTTCTAATTATATTGTTACTAATTTGTAGTGTTACTTCTCAACGCAATTACTTCCATCGTAAATAAGATCCATTGGATAGCTCTGATGGATACTGGCTGAATGATAGACCCGAGCTTGACAACTGACTCGGTGATCATTTGAAAATTTATCGGCATACTTAGAGGCAAAATAGAAAATACAAAAATCAATTGGAATTTTGTTGGTAGGATTAATAGGATGCGAATTATTTCGATCCTCCTAGAAATTTCTGTGCCTTCTTGAGAA
Source organism: Argiope aurantia (assembly GCA_026543865.1). Classification (NCBI taxonomy): domain Eukaryota; kingdom Metazoa; phylum Arthropoda; class Arachnida; order Araneae; family Araneidae; genus Argiope; species Argiope aurantia. The sequence continues at coordinate 108,332 of JAPMOR010119857.1, forward strand.
ATTATAAAAGGCCTATATGTGAGTCAGTCAAGTTGAACTTAAGCGATTAGTCAATCGTGAGAATCGTCGAATATTGAGTCAATCGTCGAATATTGAGTTGTGTGCTGAATATTGAGACAGCATTGAGTCAACTGATGAGTAGCCAATTGTATAGTCGAGTCAGTAGTTATAGGCAATCAAATTCAGTTAAAACGAATACAGAAGGATAGCAGACACTTGAAAGGTGTGAGTAGTTGTATGAAATCTTCCTGCTGAGTTCTGTCCAAGCGTTTAGCATTTCTGTTGCAGTTTTTTAGACCCATTAATTACTTAGATTCTATTAGTTTGTGCTACTGTTTATTATAAGTGGACTTTTTGTTTGTGCTTCAACTGAGTTTTGTTGTCTGCGTGTTGTGTCTTCGGGCTGAATAAACGTCATTATTTATCATTGTGTTTCTTGGACTATTTTACCATATATCAGCTACACTTCATACACGTTTATTTCGCAGTTTTTGTGTGTTTGTGTGTGTGAAATTTCCCATAATAATATTTACTATTCATATACATTAATTATTTATATTTTAATATTAATCATTTAGTATTAATTATGTTATTATTTTTATTTCATTATATTCCCTTACATTGCTTTCAATATTTTTTATCTCTTCATTTCCAAAAAGTAGCATATGATGAAGTACATTGCGTTTATTTTCATTAGGTTGAAATTTGAATGCACACAAGAACGCAGAACTAAGAATACTTACTTGAAGCGAAGTATTAAAAGAAGGTATACAAAAATCAATTTCTTACAAGCTTCAAAAATCGTGAGATCGTGAGAAATGAGTCGCATTTGCTTGAAAATTATTTTCTATGATCAGTATTGATATCTATAGACACATCTAAGTTTTTTACTCTTATAAATATGATTGTTAAAGAAGCATAAAAATATTTGATAAAAGTTTAATAAAAAAATTATATTAAATATTTTTAAAAATATTTGATATATTTTTATTATCAAATATTTTCTTATTTATATCAAATATTTAAAAAAAATATCAGATAAAAAGAAGTTTCTACGTCTTTTTACTGATTTTCATTCTGAGAAATAACTTATTGTATTTTCTAATTAACCGCTTTCAAGCGAAAATTAGAATAGAAAAGGAATTATTAATTCTATTACGGACTAATACCATTATTAATAATACTAATTATTGTAGTTTCTATTTTATGATCATCAATCCGAAACTCCATTAAGTCCATCAAGACTCTATATCGAACCATTCTGTGAATTTCCCGTTGTCTAAAGATAGCTTAATATTAACACAGTTGATGCATGTCTATACCTTTTATTATTTTATCAAAGCAAACGGTCGAAATATATAAGGAATAACCTCATTTTTTAAAGAACTCTACTCCACTATTTGCTGAAATTGAAATTCTGAAATTCATAAACTAAATCAAAAACATTGACAAATTGTTTTCGAAAAACAAAGTTTCTTAATGCCCTAGTTTTAAAAAAAAACTATTTTTTAATCTAATTTATTTTATACATTTGAAGAGAAAATAAAAAAATATTAAATTACATTCTTATTTCGACTTTGTGAAAAAGTTATTAAATTGAAAAATTAAATCCAAGTTAGACGTGAAGCTACTACATAGTATCGAACGTAGCTCCTTTATAAATTTTCAACTTATCATATCATTAGACAAAAGTTTTCACAGTTGGAAATCTATTTCCACAGTTTCTATCCACTCAGTTTGATAATTGCAATTGAGATTTAATATTCATTTTTTACGATGATAGACACTCAAGTTTTTTTATGAAACAAATTTATTACTTACAAATTAATTTCTATTTTAAAAAATTTAATAATCCGAACACATTTTGTAGGCAACTTATTTGAAAATAAGCTTATTTAAATTTAGTCTTTAATATAAGTAATTGCAAAATAATATCTAATCTATAAATGCCATTGCTGAATTATAGATAATGGCCATAAATAAAATGCTATATGTTTTTTTCAGAAAAAGCTTAGAAAATATAAAAAAATTATTTGTTACAATTTAAACAAGAAGCAGTCTAAATTAAACTAGAAGTAAATTGTTCTGGAATCGTTTTAAATAAAAAATGCATTAATTTCTAACAAAGCAGTGTGAATATATCCCATATTTAAAGGAAGTGTTTCAAGAGCAATATAAAATAAATAACTGTTTTCTTCCTTTTCCATTGTTTATGATGTTTATAAACCGCAAAATTTACTTGAATTTGTACAATATTAGAGACAGAGAAAGCGTTATGCAAACAAAAGAAAAAAAATGAAGGATAGAATAAAAGAAGGGAAAGATTATAATAATGCCTTGAAGGGATATAAATTATATTTTAAAAGATAAGTAAAGTTTCGGTTTTATTTCTAATTGAAATGAAATTTGAAGCGTATCATTTATGTCCTCATAAAACTAATAATTTTTTACGTTTTATGATGTTCAAGCAGTCCTTTTTTCAGCCGAATTTCTCATAAAATAATGGCTACTGCATAGGGAAATCTAATCTGATTGAAATAAGGTAATCTTAGATAATTATATAGAATTTTTTGCTTCATTTTTGTTTCAACGCATTGATTCCATATAGTGAGCGATGCAATAATTATGGTTCCTTTGCTATAAATATAAGTTTTATGAAGTTTCAAAAAAATTGCTGAGATTATTTTACAAAATTATATAAATTATAAATTATGTTGCATACCTTTAATATTAAATTTTTTCAATATAATCCGCTTTATTTTGATTTTGAAATCCCCTACTTAACTTTTTGTTAAGGTGTCCTCTGCCTAAAATTAATTTATTTTTTTATTGTTTGTGTGCATGCATGAGTGTTTTAGTAAATTATATAGCTTATAATATAAAGATTACAAATATATTATAAAGTAAAAAGACTTTATTATTATTCTTAAATATATTGTAAACAAATGTAAGAAAGCTCAAAAACACGTGATCAAGATACATAATTTTAAAAACTCAATGAGGTTTATTACATTCTTTATATCTTACGATACAATCAATATCTGGATTGGCAGTTTCAACCACAAGTAATTTTCTATATTCAGTTTTTCTCTATGCACATATTTGAAGAAACTGAAATTGTGAAAACGCGTTCACGCAGAAAAGCCATCAAATACCTCAAGGTAAGTTTGGCAGTTGTTGGATGTTGTTGCCGAAAAATTAACCAAAACGAGACTAAAAACGTTTGTCTAGTAAAGATCTTTAGAATCTGTTCAAATGATAATTCGATTAATGATATTTCTACATCTAACGATAATTTCACTTTCTTTTTATAGTTTTCTTCAAATGGATTTCTGATCCAGCGGTTTTCAGTGTCCGATTTTCTGTAAAAATCACCTAACCTCTTCAGTCCTGAATTTTTTTAAACTGATTTAAAAATTTGATTCCTACATCTTTCACCTTTATTATATCTCAGTAGTTTGTGGAAAAAAATATTTCCTGATCAAACAATTTTAAGTCCCATAATTTTATGGTACACATATGTGTACCTCGGATCGTAAGCAAGTTAAAGCATCTTCGACAAAAAAAAATATTTAATTTTCCTGGTTATATAATAGCTTTAGTTTTCCTATTCTAAGGCCTTATAAATGAAAAAATACATTATATTAATAATCTATTAAACCTTATTTTGAATGAAATTTCATTTTTTTTAAATATTACATAACTAGATACTGCATTTTGAGCACTTGGCCGTTCTAGATTTACATCCTGGATACCTGCATTTTGATTCATAATTATCGCCCATGTAATGTTGTAGATGGCTTGACATGTCTAGTCTTATTTCTTTTGAATTGGGAAGAGACAATTTTTCTTTATCTTTTAGCGGTATTTTCACCAAATGATGGTAATGAAATCTCCAATGGTCTTTTAGTTGCATTTCCATCATTTGATGACCCCTCTTCTATTAATTTGTTTTCATTGAAAAATGATTTTTTACTTATTCTTGAATTCCTTTCTTGCTGATGATGAGAATTCCTTCATATTTCAACATGGACCGAATTATATGCATTTGAAATTGCAATAAGGTCATAAGATTTTCACTTTCATTCCTGACAGCTCAGTTTGTGGTTTTGCCACCATTTTATAGTATATCAAGCAATTGACAACTACAAAATCTACAAAATGCGTGAATGCTCTCGTCGGTCATTTCTTGTAACTAATGCATACCGGTAATATGCAAAATAATGATCGATGCCTCCCATATTATATGCTTTTACAATAGCAGATTATTTCATATCAGCTTTTTGTTTCCATTATTTTGACTGTCTTCCGCCTATTCCAATTGGCTCGTTACCTATACATGTGGATAATAGAGTCACGGATTTATTGTCTTTCTACTTGATAAGCCCCATTTGACTATCATCTGTGACCCATTCATCCCATTTGCCAGGTTCATAAATTTCGATACATGAGAAATTCTATGGCTTCCCCTAAAATCACTTTTTTTCTAAAAGTTCAATAACCTTATTTTGAGTTAAAGCCACTTGACATGAATAAAAATTATTATTAGCTTATAAAATTCTGTATACTCTATACGTAATGTCGGATTCAAATATCAATTACTGACTACAAGACAGCTATAAAATTAAGTTAAAAAATAAATTGTTTTAAATTTATATCCTATTACATTACAGAACATAAGAATTATTTATTATAAAAAAGGTATACAATATATTCAAGAGCAAGAAATGACAATTTGAAAAAAAGCGCTCAAAAGATAAACAGCGCAAGGGATCGCAAGCAGTCAGGAAATGGGGCCGAAATCACCCGAGGTACACATATGTGTACCTTAGTTAAATTTCTATTTTCACCAACTCTGTTATAGATACCAAGATATAATTTGGTACTGACTTTAACCAGACACTTATTATTTTATAAAAAAATATACAAGTGTTTATTTTAATAATAAATATTAAAAAATGTACTTATATTTGCTGTGTTTTCTGTTCAACGGCATTTTCGTTATGTCTCTAATTAATAGCAATGAATATGAAAAAAATATCGAACTATAGTGCTATTTATTGATGCAAAATGGAAGCTACATTCATAAATGTTGAAATGCATGCATTATTTCGACAAAATTTACTTTACCGGATAAGAAAACTGAAAAAAAATTGCAAGTACACATATGTGTACCTCAGGACTGAAGAGACTAAAGCAAATTTATAAAAAGGCAGATCTGCTGTTCAATAGCACGCTATGGGCAAAAAAAAATTATTAGAGAAAAAAATTTTTGATTAATTATTTTTATTAAAGAGTTCTTCATAAAGAACGAAGGAAAACGCAAACTTTGTTTGCATTCATTGAAATTCTATATGTTTTGGATGATAACAACAAAACGTGAAAATCTTGATAGATAAAATTTGACAAACATTTATCTTTAAAAGTGTAGATCCATTTCAGAATTTGAGTTTAATCAGTCAAAGGATTGGCCATTTTTCTGTCTGTATATTGGCACGCATATACTCGTAAATATATAAATCAAAAATTCAACAATAGAAGTAAATAAAATTTTGTTTACAGTTTTAATGTAAATTGTTATCAAATTTTGAACTAAATCTTTCAAATGGTTAACCGCCTGCAGGTATGCATGCATGTGAGCATGATGACGAAAAAACCGCAGTAATTTAGATAAATGAAATTTGGTATGTGGTATTATGACTACATTTATAGATTTGTATCAAATGTTGGTTTCATTCAAACAAAAAAAAATATGTCCAAAAATTCATGCGATTTTCTTTATTGCACTAACAGGCGCAAAACTCTCATGTGCATTAACCTTGATAAATAAAAAATTGAACATTTATGAGGTTCAGGATCTGATCCCAAAATCCACAATTTCATACGCGAGGGAAGGATAAAAACATCTTTATTTATGAATTTGCGAGGAAGTTTCGGGGCCTCACGGGATCACTACCGGTTATATAAAAAATTATTTTCAGTTTCAATTGAATGCTTATATCAGTTTGGGATTTTGCATTTTTGTTTTTTTTATATATTAATTTGAGCAAACCTTCTCTTGCAGTTCGATTGCAGGATATTATGAAATACTTTTGTTATACTTTTAAGATAAAATTAATATCATTTTTTACTTCGTATATATATATTTTTTTATTTTTAAAATTTTTATTGACGGAGTTGTTTGCAAAAATTTCAAAATTTCACTTCAAAAAAATTTAATTTTCTAATAGCAAATGAAATAAGTTTCTCAACTAACATATAATAAATTTAAATAGATCGATGCTTTTATTCCATTGTTATTCATTTTCTACCTTTATTATCTTATTTGCATAAATTTATCCGTTTGAAAAATGACACATCCAAATCAAAATAATTTTCGAAAAAAAATATTACAAACTACTTTACTGATTTCTTAAAGATTGAAAGCTGAAATGCTAAACTAAATATAAAATCTTAATAGGAATTCAAATTTTCTATTTAATTCCTGCGAAATTTGTTTATTTCCTACAACGGAATGCTTCCAGTACGTTTACAATTTAATCAATTACACTTCAATTATAAAGAAATTCGGAACTTTTCTTCAACGAAATATTTAAAGATATATGTCCTATGATAAATATTTTCCAAGATTCTTCAAAAATAAGTATCACTTTTTCGAAAAGTAAAATGAAATTAGAAAACTTATTTCATTACATATAAATCTGAATTTTAAAATACTTTACACAAACTCAGCAGTCGGTACCTTTAAATTTATTTTTCTTTCAACACAGCATATAATACAGTATGCGAATTTATTCAATACCAAGTTTTAACTATCGCTCCATTGAATAATGATAGAAATTAATTAATTGTTTATTTAAAAATATTTAAATATATATTTGCAATACCGAATATAAATTACAGAAACTCAAAATCAAGAGAAAATTGTAAATTAAGTTACTTTAAATATCTGAAGGAAAATTTCGTCAGTTCTTTACTTCTTTGCTTACGTCTTGCGAGGTTATAAACTTTTTGACTGATGGTGCACTACTGTAATTAAATTAATGAGAATGAATTTTTGCTTAGTAGTTAAAAGATGAGTTTTAAAAACAAAATGTATATAGTAGGTAAACCGAACATCATATTTTATTATTTGTTATAAATAATATTTTTCAGAAATTTTAATTCATTATAATGAGTTTTAAAGCGAATATAAGAAATAATAAATTTACTATAAAATTGACTAATATTAGGCATTATAATGAAAATAACCCCAGTAAAAAATAAAATGTTTGCATGCATAAGAATTTATGTTATTCATGTTTAATAACATACATTTCTCAAGATATTTTTAAAAATAATAATTGCCAATTGAACATGACATCAAATGAAGTTAATTCATTTGTTTTAAAAGTTCGTCTGATACTGTGTACTATCAGACGATGAGAGAGTGATACGGATATATATATATATATATATATATATATAGCGCACATGAACACACACACACACACACACACACACACACACACACACATATATATATATATATATATATATATATATATAAAGAGAGAGACTAAAATAGAATAGAACGGATTTAGAATTAAAATATACTTTAATATACTTCTGCATTTTTATCAGAAATCTGAGCATCAATCTGGATGAAAATGACTTCTGATCAAATTGCCAAATTTGAGTAATATTATTCTTATTACATATAATGAAATTCATATTCTATGCATTCATTTCTTTCAAAGAGTTTATTATAACTATAAAACTTAAGCACTCTTAAGAGATATGTATAGCTATTTTCACCGTTGCTATGTTGACCACGCAAATATTAACTTCAAAAGAATATATTTTTAGTTCAGCCATTGAGGAACTGATGGATTCCTTTCGTATAATTAAAAAGGTTTCAAAACTATTTAATGTGGATTTGAAACGACATCCATTAAAACAGAATGGCGATAAACGAATAGTATCATTTCAATATCCATATGATCTATTTATAATATTCTAATGAATATGAATGTATTCAGCTTTTAGAATGCATTAAGTTTTATTTATTCGAAATCGTTTTAGAAATTAAAAAAGTATCACATTTTCAAGATACTGGGACGTATTTAACAAAACAAAGTCGTGAAATTTTAATAGTTAGTAAAAGGGATTTTTTTTTCAAGTTAATGTTCTGATGTCGAACTTATGTATAAAAGCAATGAAACATTTTTACTATAAAATTGCTTAAAAATATTTGCTTCTTAATGTAGTGATTGAATTTTGAAGCGTTTGGAAATAAACGTTCATAGATGGTGCTAGACAACTAGCGCGAGTGTAATTAAAAGAGTGATGTCATTCGAGTGTTTGCTCTTGGAAAAGAAGGAGTTGCTGAGCAGAGTAACTCGAACGAATCTGCAATAAATTTATTGTTAAGTTTTCTATTTGCTTATTTATTCAAAGCACTCACGAACCAGCCACGACATTTGGCGCAGTCGACAGGATTGAGAATCGAGTGCTATTTTTGACAAACTTGAAATCGAACTTTATTCGATAAAGGTGTGCTTTCGGTATCGATATGGCCTTCCTAGGCAGTGCGAAAAAGGAAAATTTGAAGTTGTTGGCAGAAGAGCTGGGTGAAACTGTTTCATTAGAGATGAAAATTGTGGACTTAAAAAAATTAATTACTGGAAGTAAAAATTACGAGGAAGAGTTTGTGAAGAAACAAATGATAGTTATTATAGATCAAAAACGAAAACGAAAAACGATAGCAAGAAAAACGAGAATTTGAAGAAAGAAATATTAAAGAAGAGCGGGAATTGCAGGAGAAAAAGGCACAAGAAGAACGAGAATTCGAACTTGAGAAACTGAAGCTGCAGTATTCCAGTGTACCCGTGGATGTCGAATTACCAACTCCCAAGATAGAACTCAGGCACGTGATGCAGAAATTCGATGAAAAGAACAGTGATATCAGTTTATATTTTCTGTTGTTTGAGAGGCAAGCCGAGTGGGCTCAAATAAAACGAGAAGATTACGTGTCGCATCTATTAGGATTATTGCCAACGGATATAATCCACCTCATCGCTCGAGAGAAAATCGAGAAAGTTAAGGACTATGACCACATCAAGAGTTTATTAGTGAAACAATTTAAACTCAGCCCGGAAAAATTCAGGCAAAAGTTTATGACTCATTTTAAAAGACCGGAGACTACCTGGTGCGATTTTACTTACGAACTTAAAAATTATTTTGAGCAATGCATTCAAGGATTGGAAATAACTACTTTTGAAAGTTTCTCGGTTTTAATCATAACAGAACAGATAAAGCGAAAAGTACCTACGGATATTAAAGAACATTTTATTGATGTTTGGTCACAATTCACGAATCCAAACGAAACTGCAAGCAAATTAGATGATTATGAAAATGTGCGATCAAACAGTGTGAGGAAAAAGAAAGAACTATATCAAGAGAATATCTGAAATTTCATACCTGGGACATATAATTGGCTCAGGAAAGCATCAAGCTGATCCAGCTAAGTTAGAAACGATCCCTCGTTTGCCCGTACCTGAAACCAAGAAACAACTACGTAGTGCTCTTGGCCTGTTCAACTATTATCGTGATTATATTGCAAATTTCACCGAGATTGCCTTTCCATTAACGGAACTAACAAAGAAAAGAAGCCCTGATGTGTTGCCGTGGTGTGAAATGCATAGTGTTGCTTTTGAAAAATTAAAATCAGCATCGTTACACGCTCCTACTCTACACACCCCGAATATGAGCAAACCCTTTGTGATTCATTGTGATGCCTCGTCAGACTGTTGATGGAAAAATGTGCCCTATCGCTTATGCAAGTCAAAAATTAAAAAGCCAACAATCTTGGTCGACAATCGAACGGAAAGCATTTGCTATAGTTTGGAGCTTGAAAAGGTTTGAAACCCTTGTGTTTGGATCCGAGATCCACATTTTTACCGATCATAACCCCCTTCCTTATCTGACCAAGTGCGCTCCTCAGTCGTCTCGAATACAAAGGTGGGTATTTGCCTTGCACAGATTCAACATAACATTAAAACATTGCCCTGGTTCTAAAATGCCGCATGCTGATGCTCTGTCACGTTTATTACCAAAATAGACTGAAAAACATTTTTTTAATACTAATATCATTTTTCTGTTTTATATATCTATATGGGATTAGTGACTATAAAATAATAATAATTTGTGCTTGATATTTATGTATATTTGTTTTAATGTTTTTTATTTATTATCATTTTCTTAATATGTTGAATAATTGGTATCCGCAAGTTTGGTTAAGAGTATAATCTTCAAAACTATTTGAAATAGGAGTAGTTACAGGAATATAACTTTTTCTAGTGTTTGTTATAACTTTTCATTCAGCAGTTTTGGTTATATTTGAAATATCATTGAAGTAATGTTTATCAAGTGAAATCCTTTCTTAATTATGTATTAAGTTTACTAAGTGATTATATTCATTATAAATTTGTGTTTATTAGTTGATAAGTGATTATATACATTATTAAGTATATATTAATGTATATTAACTGATAAGTGAGTTTCTTATTATTAAGATAGTATTTATATTCAATTGTGCATTTCTTATTTTACCTCATTGCTTTCTTAAATGTTTGTTAGTAACTAGTTATTCATTCGAGTTAACTTTGCATTTGTGTTTATTTTTATTTGGGTAATTTGATGTTATTAGATATGTTTTCAAATCAAATTCATAATTTTAATTCTGAGGTATGTTTATGTTTTCATATAAACACTACTCTTACGTTGGGGGTGTAGTGATTGAATTTTGAAGCGTTAGGAAATAAACGTTCATAGATGGTGCTAGACAACTAGCGCGAGTGTAATTAAAAGAGTGATGTCATTCGAGTGTTTGCTCTTGAAGAAGAAGGAGTTACTGAGCAGAGTAACTCGAACGAATCTGCAATAAATTTATTGTTAAGTTTTCTCTTTGCCTATTTATTCAAAGCACTCACGAACCAGCCACGACTCTTAATATGGTTTAAAGTTTTCTAATTATAAGTCGTATATAAATCATAAAATTACATAATAATACTTACATAAATACTTAAAATGAACTTTTTTTAAATATTAAATATTATGTAAGTTAACCTAAAACATTTATGGTATTTTTCGTTATAATTAGTCTTTCAGAAACATACTATAAAGCAGAAATAAACTAAAATCGATTTTAAAAAGTGTACAATGTTAATAAATATCATATTATAAGATTTCTTCGTTTGCAATTTTAAAAAATTTATCCTTTCTTTTCGAAATTCAGAAAAAAAAATGCATCGTTCTATCTTAAGGACTCCGGTAAATTATGCTTTTAAAACAAATTTATAATTTTGAATTTTTTTTAAATTATAAAAAATAACTTTTATACAAATTTTTAAATTATGGAAAAATATATTTAAATAAATTTATATTCTTAAAGTCAAAGCAATGTCCTCCATTTTATGAAATTAAATCGATTTTTTAATTGGAAAAGTCCTCCTAATTCTCTTAAGGAAGTTCAAATCGCTGCAAATTGCAAAAAAGGCAATACGAGGAAAATATCTCAGTGTCTTCAAAATGGCTGTTTTCATCTTCAAAGTACAGATAAATCATGTTCGGTTGCTCTAAGTCAACTAATCTGGCGTAAAGGGCATCAACACATAAATACACATACGTCTTGATTATTAGTAAAAGTGGAGATAAGTATCGATATAGATATGAATTTAATATATCTACAGATTTCTATTTAAGAAATTAGATACATTTTAATTATCAATTACCTTATTCGATTACATTTTAATTATCAATTACTTTATCCGATTAACTTTATTATCTTAAACTTATTTATTATTTTGGAATTTTTCATTTATTTTAATTATTTATTGTTATAGTTATTAAATTACATTTGTTAATCTTTTTATTTTTAGAACATTACGTATATTTTGAATATCAGTTATTAGAATAATTATATTAGGATTCTTTATTCTTAGAATAGAATTGTATTCCATTCCAAAAAGTTTTGTTATGACTGAACTTCGACCTTTGACATTCGACATAGAAGCTATGAAAGCTGTTTCATTACCCAGCTTCACCTTTCAAAGAATTTTTAAACCAACTTTCCAAGTAAAAAAAAAGGGAAGAAAAAAGAAATATCTCTTCTCCAGTACCTTTATCCTTCCGCACCCACTCAAACCACATTTTTTCAAGAAGAACACGGCTTTCTTTTTACATCTAGTTTACTTCGATTGAAGTAAATAGTTTTATTCTGTGATTGGACAGCTCCCTGTAGCGTTCATGGGAGTTTTTCTGTCTGAAATAAAAAGATTTCAAATTTAATTCTCCAGCGTGGAACCCCACACTTGTTCATCATGCAACCTCCTTTCTCTCCAAAGAAAGTCGATTTGCTCCGGAGAAAAGGGTATCTTAATTTGATCGATCTCAATCCCTGTCGCTGGAAGGGGGAGGGTCTTTTCTTTTAACGCCCGATTTACAATAGAAGACAGTCTCTTTCCTAGCTAGACAAACTCGCAATAAGGTAGGGACTCGACAAGTTAATCAAAACCTTTAAAGTGTCGCCTATACTTCTTCTTTATATATATATATATATATATATATATATACATTCTGGTTTCTTTCTTGTCTCTCTTTTCCAAAACAAGTAGAATAGTAAAACTAATTGTAACAACTTTTCAAACAAATCTTTTCCGGAAAAAAAAAACTTAGTAGGAGAAAAAAAGATCCATTTCCCTTTTGCAGAGAGGATAATTCGAATCAAGTATATTGACAGCATTGTCCCTTTTTTCCTTATTCAATTTGCACTTTTCCTTTTGCACGCTGATGTATTGACAGAATACTTGAAATTAAGAAAAACTACCTGCGGGCTCTTCATTACTTGAGTGTCAATTAGGAAAACCGCATGAACGCCGATTAAACTCATTATCAGAAAAGACGAAGTAATCGTGTAAATCTGTTTGTAAAGTACATCTCATTAAGATCGGATCTTCAATCAGTAAGTTTATTATTACATTTTTTGTCTAGTTAATAACTCAAATATTTTTCATTTTTTTTTTCAAATAACCCAAGTAGCACACAAATATTGTAGAAAATTATATGATATTAAATAATATTCGCAGTATTGTATAATATTGTTGAATATTATATGATATAGTATAATACCGCACAATATTGTATAATATTATGAAATGAAATACGATGTGGGAAATATATAAAAAAGATTTGTTCATTATTTAAAAGAATTTTTTTTTTGTTAATATCGTAGCATTTAACTAAATAGTTTGTTTTGAAGTTTTTTTTTAAAAGAATAATTGTTACAGCTTTAATATGAATTTAGATAATATGCAAAATTATTTTTCAGTCAACTAACGCATCAACGAAATAAAATCAAACAAATATTACAACGGTTCTAAATAACGTTTAGTTCTTGAGAACAAACAATTAGAAAGGAAATTGCATTTCCCATTTACTTGCGATATCATATTTTATTACATTTTACTCAGTGAGCTTTCAATTTCAGAGAAATGTATATTAAAAATTGCTTTTATTTACATTTATGCATCGAACTTTAATAAATGAAAGGAAATTCAATAAATTCACTTTCCACCCATCTAAAAAAGTAATTACATTTTTTTCTTTTTAATTAAATGTAATCGTGTTTTTCTGAATTCGTAAATGTAACAATTTTGTTCCACCTTTCCATACAATATACTTAAAAGGCAATTAAAAGTAATGGTTATCCCCCTCTAGAAGCAGCTAATTATTAAAATTTTCTCATTAGAGTTCTAAGATGAATAAAAAACACAATTTACCTATTTTATGTTAGAAATTTTTATTTTAAAGACAATATACATTAGATAATAAAATTAACCAACTACATTAAAAAAATAGCATGAGCACTGAGCACATATTCTAATTGTCCTTTCTGAGGATAAAGATATATTCTTTTAATACAAATTCATTACAACTTGTAATTTTTTTTTCATTGTCTGATATGATGATGTTGAAACCAAAATTTTATATGTGGCAATAGCCATGATTGTATCTTTCAAGCACACACAAATTTCTAAGATGGCATGTATATTATTTTAAACCGATGTGATATTTTATCTCTATTTTCCAGGGTCAACTCTATTAATGTAAGAATATTTTTATTCTCTGATTTTTTGTTGATATTAACATTAAATTCAGTTGTAATTTCAAGTTATATTTTATTATAAAATAGAATCAGATAAATAATGAATAATTGATTACGTACCATTTCAGGTAAAAGTTATTCTGCATTATGGTATCGTTTGTAACATATATTCCACCTATCATTATAGAATAAAAAGTCTTTTAGACTTCATGTGATATTTGTATGAATGAATATTTGCCATTATATGAAAATTACCTATGAATTCATACAATACTTGGAAAAAAATTAAAAGGAAATAAGATCTCTAGGTCAAAACATCACAATAAGGCAATGTTTTAGGCTTATTCATCGTTTATGTCATTCATAAATATATTCCTAATTATACAGTAATAACATTGCCTAAAAATATTTTTAATACCGTTGAAATGAGTGTGATTATACAATGAATAACCAAAACAATTAAATGTGTAATTATAAAATAATACAAAGATATTTAGGAATTTATTAAAATCGGAGAAAACAAATATTCGGAAATAAATATGATATATCTGAAAAGCCTATTATTTTGATTTCATGTGGTTTAAAAATTTTCTTCAATAACGTGCTTCATAATTATTGATAAAAACGTTAAAATTTTGATTAATTTTACATTGAAACTTTGATTAAAATTTAGATGACCCTTTTCTTAGAAGAACTTACCTTTTTAGAGATAACAAAATAACAAATTTGTAGGTCTAAATCTCAGATCTGCTTTATAGAGGATTTTGAAATATTTTTCATCCTGTGTTATACATAACGCATTTGACCAATACGATACCAAATTACAAATGTGTTATGATTTTAAAATCTTCGAAATTTTACTTATAAGAATAATAATTTAATTTAAATATGTAAAAGAATAATAATAATTTAATTTATATTTCAAGCAAGTAAATTTAAAATTGGTTTTCCATACTTAAAGAAGGGCAAAAGTGAATAAAAATCCAACACCTGTTTATTTTTAAAATTTCATTTAACTCTTTTTATCTTATATTATTTAATTTTATTAATTTGCTTTATAATTGTTTATTTCGCTCAATACTAGTTTAAAACAAGCTTTTAAATGTTCATTAATAATTATTTTTCCTCCCAATATTATGCAATTTTCAATATTGCCTAAAAGGTATAATTTGTAACAGTTATAGCCCTGGTGTATAGAAATGTGTACAAAAAAAATATGTACTTTACAGATTTGAATCATTCTAAAGTCAAAACAAGTCAAATTTCTACTTCAGAATCTATATAAACCACCAATGTTATTATACCAATAGAAAATATCATATTTCCCCTTTATCAAAAACCTTTGACTAATGGATTTGCCAAAATAATACAAACCAGAAGGGGTTTGAGTCTCCAGAATAAATGTTATGAAATTCCACATGTTTCACCATGTTTGCTTGTAGAGGCGAAGATTTTCTTAGATAATAGTCTTATATTCAATAATAAGTAAATTAATTCAGAGATGTATGATCCGTTCATGATAATATGGTGGAAATATGCAAAATAATTTTATATCAACAGCTTGCTTTAAATGTTTTAAGTTAAAATGTGTATATATTACAAAATATATAAATATGTATAATTCACTTTATTTGAGTTTAGAAAATTATTTTCTTCATATTTAAATTCAGCATTGAAAACACTTTTATTTTTGGGCTAAGCAGAATTCCCACATCTTTTTATATCCAATAGTTCTAATATTTATTGATACCTAAATGTTAGTCCCAGTTCCAATGTCCTAATAGGGTGATCTCTTTTTTAAGTTGCTAAAAATCAACATAGTTTTTGGTTCTGTTTTTGCATTCATATTTTTATCGAGACAGCTACAGAACATTTCTCATCAATGGTCATGTCTTTAATTCGTTGTCAATAATAATTTTTAAATATATTTAAAATTTCAATTTAATCCTCTACATTTCAAATTAAAGCCATACTCTTTCACCATGTTTGTATTTTTTTTTTCAAAATTCTGCAGCACAATATTGTTTATATAATATTGTGTATTTTATAAATGTTGTAACTTTATTAGATAACTTTGTTGTATAATAATATTGTAACTTTGCATATTAATGCAAATCAATTCATAAATTAAATTAATGCAGTAAAAAAAAGTTATGCTGTTTCAAACAATTCAATAAATATTTCTCATCCTTCCAGAAGCTGTTTCGAAGCATTACTCAAAAATTACATTTCATATCTATATTCAGATGCCTGGCTTTTCGTATGGAAAATAATCCATTGATTTATTTCCTCACAGATCACTTCAATTTTTTTTTTCATCTGAGAAAATATTCTAAAATTCCTCTTTCTCTAAATATCGAAACATTTTGTTGCTCTATACCTGTGTATAATAACTCATTCGACCATTCATTTTTAATAGTCAATCTATTTTTATCTTTGAATTCTTCATGAAATTCAAAGGGGGGAAAAGTATAGACCAAAAATGACGTTTTCATAGGATTGAGAGAATTTTGATGTTTCATCTGAGTTAAAATGAAATGATTTTTCATTTTATGACGGACTCCATTTTCTTATTTTCTCGAAAACGAACGAATGAGTATCGATTTGTGCGCACAAAACGAAAGTGTGTGTGTTAAATGATTTGTTAAACAATTCACGATAATGTGAGGATTCAATAAAATTACCATGCCTTTGAAACTGTGCTTAGCGAGCTGGGATCTGGATATACATCATATCTTAGGATCCGATAAATGCAATCGAATTCACATACATGTGCATAGATTTACCGATACTGATGAATTTTGTCGATTAATATAACGGAATGAGTTACCGATGATTGTTAATAGTTCATGATGAATTTTGTCGATTAGACCCAGGCAATAATAATCCATCAAAATAAAATCCAATAAAACGAACAAGATCCAAATGCGAATTGAGGTCTTTGAAGCACTGCGGGAAAACGAATTATTTTGAGATTCAATTATGTTTTTGAAAATGTTAATTCTATAAAAGAAATAGCAATTCCATGATCTCACTAGGGGTGATTTAAAATAACATCCGTAAGAAAAAAATCAGTGTGAGTGGTTTCCCCAAAACTTTCTCGCATAATAAAGGTTTAGGTTTTAAATGAGTGTATTCCCAAAATATTAAAACCAAAATTTAATACATTATTACAGTTGGAATTTTAAGTTTACATGCCAAATTTGATGTATCTAAGTCATTGTATTTTTTAATTATTGTGTTTATATGCTTCCGAAAGTTCAAATGGTCAACCCCTTGTTGCATTCGACACAAAATTTGATATGTATCTAGATTATAGTTGATAAATCTGTATATCGAATTTTATTCATACATATTCCTTCATTTTGTAGCTGTTGTGTTAATTTATATTTTAATAGCAAATCTACTTCTTCTTAACATAATTTGCCCAAAATTTGATAGAAACCTATAAATTTGGTATAAAGTCTGTAAACTAAATTTCATTACTATAGCTCAAAGCGGTCTTGAGTTATTTATCACTCACCAATAAATATTTTCCAAAAAAAAATGTTTTCATAATGAGAGAGGACTGAAATGTAGAAACTCGTCAAAATCTCAAATTTGAATTTGTTATCGATTATAATACTTTATACTTCCTATAGAGAAACTTAAAAAGCTGAATTGTGTTCTAATAGGCACTGGTTCTTTTGTATGAAAAAATAAGTCAATGTTCTGTGAATTCCATATCAAATGAAACTTTAACATAATTTCTGTAACATGGGTAAAACATTAATTATTTAAAAATGTTTCTAAATTTTCTCTACAAAAAATAAAAACCGGTAGTATATATTTCTTTCACATAAATAAGATGCGATGATATATTTTTGATTAATATGCCGTGTCATTTTTTTATAAGTATGTGAAAAAAAATTCTTGAGATATATTGTAAAAACTATCATAAACTATAAATTTTTTCATACATAATATTTTAATCGGTTTGATAAAAATATTTTCTCTTTGCCTTTTCCCCCATAATATTTCAATAAAATGTTTAGGGGATATCTCAGGTTTATTCTAAAATTCCTCGTGCCACTGCTGTACCAGGAAATGCTATGAAAGTTTTGTAGACATTTAAAGCAAATTGTTCTTTTTTTAAAAGGAACTTCTTAAGTATATCTGTGTTCCAGAATAAAAGATCTGATGATATTTCAAAATTCATTTTATTTAATCTAGAAAAAATACTTATAATGATATTCGAGTTTTTTAACCTAAAAGATTGATAATGGCTCATCTTAGGACAGTTTTCAATCAATTTAGACGATAAATTATTTCATTGTGTTTATTTAAGGTAATTTCAGAAAAATGAACCATCTAATCAAAAATTTAATAACATATTGTTTGAAAATAATAATTATTCCCTATTGTCAGATTATTCGGAAGCTTAAGAATATGCTAAAAAGATTTGAAATAGAATTGGTTATCAGAAAAATTTATTATGCTTCCGTGTAAAAAAGACAGTAAGCAAAAATATCGCTAAAAATTTAAATGAAAAACTTTCAAAATTACTTCAATATGAAAAATGAATGCAAAACTTTTTTTTTTATATTCTAAAGTATTTTTTCACGTATGATTCATGAAAAGGTTGATTTGATAGATGTATTATTGAATTCTTGATCATAATTTTTTAAAAAATATTTTTCGAATTTAAATAAATAATATCAACTTTATATTAATATTTGATTTTTAATATATGCCTTATGTTAAATGATGGATTAAAGTTCGAAAGATTTCAAAAAAAAATAATATTTCTTAAATATTTCCAGGAAGCTTTTTTTTAAAGATTTAAATAACTAGAAAAAATTAAGTAAGCGTGATTCTCTTGCTTTTATATCGATATTATTTGCTACAATATTAATATCTCTTGTAATATCAAAAATTGAGATATTACTTTAATGAATGCAATCGCTTTTACCAACAGGTTTGAGTTTCTACTATTCTATTAAATTTAGTATTTTAATTCAAAGAATTAAATATTACCGGGCTTACCTTTAAAATACAGTATTACGGATGCTAAACTTTCACTTAAATGAAAAACTATTGAAAATAACAGTGGCTAAACTACAAAAGGTTAGTTTTTTTTGCAGTTAAGACTTTCAAATGGTTCATAGATGAATTATTTTACTTGTAGAAAGGGTATGAAAAAATATTTCAACTGCTAGCCTCTAGAGGACAATATAAGGGAAAAAATAACATTCCCAACTTATTTTCCCCAAATAATGAATTTCAAACAAGTCAAATTTCAACAGACAATATTTAGAAAAAAATTCTGATCTTGAAATTCATTAGAAAAATTAATAAAAATTAATACCATGAGTATTTATTAGGTTATAAAATAAATTAGTGTAAATCTAAGAATCCCCAGTTACTCACAATGGGCACAAAATTCTTTTTAGGTATTTTTCAGTACCCACAAGGGAGTTATGATCAAAATTCTTTTTTGTCTCATTAACAAACAGAAGCTTACAAGTTCCTTTTAGGAAAAAAAATTAATAAAACATTTTTTTTTTAAATTTTTCTCTTCAAAACTGGGTTTATGACTTTAAAAAAATATTCATGTTCCTTCATACAAAAATTACTCAGGATTAATAATTGAAAAAGCTGTTAAGATAGTTTTAATGAACGCTTGATAAAAAAAAAGAATACCACAGAGAACATATAACAAGAAGAAAATAAAAATAATAAATTTTCAATCTTTTCTACTTTAAATTAATTCTTTTTCCTCTTCTGGTGATACTGAATAATATGGAAAGATACTGAATCCCAAAAAGTAAAGAAAAAACTAAGAGTTTCCACTTTTTACTATCTCCAATTTTCTGCAGATATATTTCTGTTTTAATTAATCGTTGTTGTTTTTTTACTTTAAAAAAAATCTTCAATGTGCATTTCTTATGAAAACTGAAACGGTAATGAGAAGCTGAATCGACAAATCACAGAAATTAATGCTCGAGAAAGAATCATCTTAAGGTGTTTTCTTACATACTAAGCATTGTGAGTTTTTGGAATCATTTAAATAAAATAAAATATATAGTGTCAGTTAGAGTAATTGCAGAAACTATCGCTTTCAAATTTTCTAATAAGAAAAGAATGACTATAATATATATGCGCATAATTATGTTCTGGAAGGCTCATCAAACAATTGCTTTTTTCCAAATTAATTTATTAATTAACTAATCTTAATTTACCGCATTGTTAATAATTCCTTAGTACATTTCCAGTTATTACAGAAAATATGAAGTGATGGGGAACATATATTTTGCCTTCTGATCACCGTAATGAACTGATTTGAAGAGAACATATTTGTGATGATAAGAAATTACTCTTCTTTTCCCATAATTATCTTACCAAACGTTCATCAATGTATTGATCTTTTACTGTTTTATAAGAAAAGCATATTCTATTTCAAAGAATACCGTATATAAACTGCTATAGGTTTGCATCCAGTTTAGAGTAATTTATAATCATTTTATCCGCTATGTTGACAAAAAATATTCTAGAAATGAATAAAATGAAACAGTTGAACATTATGAGACACCAGAAGAAAATATATGATATAGAAACTTAATTTAATAAAGGCAAGTAGTTCAATTTGGTATTAAAACATAGAGCTTTAATTTCAAATAGAATATTCAAACGGTAATTCAACTAATTTTTATGAATACGTGAACTCTCTGAAAAAAATCTACTCAGTCGTAAGATCTGACAATATAACTTTCATTTAACTCTTAGCAATTGTAAACCATCCTTAATCCCTCAAATAAATCTTTATTTAATCAAATAGGCGCCTTTGTAACATGTCACAATCATCTGACCATCATCAACTCCATAAATCATCAGACAAATTGATTTGAGACATTCATTTTGGTATCTTCAACATTATCGGTCAAAAAAGAAATTTTGTCGAAAATTCAACAATGGATGATCCTAGATGCTACTTTTTCCAATTTTCAACTTTTTTTATAAATATGCTCTGTATTAGATAAGAACAACTTTATTCTTTAACTAATAAATATGAAACTTTATTTTATTATTATTTTTTCCCTTAAAATTTTATCTTGGACTTTTCTCATTTCGTTTGTGAACAAAAGTCTTAATTTTATCGTCACTTTCTGTTTTATTATTATTCTTTTTTCTGAATAAATTACATTCTTATTTAACTTATTATTTAGTGCTATAATCGGAGCAAAATCTCTTGTGAAGTAATCAATAATTTCTATGTTTTCGTTCTTGAAACCTTAAAACTTAAACTTAAGGATTTTCGACACTATTTTGATTTTATAATCAAATCAGGTATCAGCTTAAAAAGAGAGTCAGAGTTCCAACATTACACACTACTTTTTTTCAGAATTCCAACATAATACAGCATGCTGTAAATTGAAAAAGGTCTTGTTGAAATATCATTGCGAAGGTTTAGCTATTACTTCTAAAGTAGAAATATATATTAAGAAAGAAAGAAAGGAATTAAGGACTGATGAAAAAATTTGTAACTTATGAAAAAGATTATGACATGTATGTAAATTTTATGGCACCATTTTAGTACTAGTTGTAACTATCAGTAATTCCTGCTTTGGCATATTTCTTGTATTTGATTATTTGTTACAAATTACATGCTCATATTGCTGTGAGTAAATTTATTATGCGTCTGAAAATACTCTTTAAATATTTTATAAAACTACATTCTGGTTTGGGAGAAGTTTCACACAGTGCTTGAACTCAAGCTTCTTAACCTTCAGACATTACAAGTTCATTCTGTTTTGTATTATACCCTAAATATTGTGGTAGCTTCAAAAAGGTGTAATTTAAAACTTTACTTTCTAGTGGTAGAATATTATTTTTCTAAGTATTTGATCTTCAATAAGAGGATTATTGATACTTCAAGATTCGGTTATAACATTATAAAGCCTCATGCAGAAGAAAATTTTGTTGGTATCTTTTAGCTTATTTAAACTAATATCTTTCCTAGACACACTGTTCTCTATAATGGTGAAGACAATGATATTATTAATAAATCTTATATGCATAAGCACTTATCCTATAATATAAGTACAACTCTTCCCTTTGGAAAATTCGTGTAGTATTTTTTTTTCTTACATGTATTGAAGTATGTTTAATTTTATTAGTTTCTATATTTTTCTGTGAACAAAGTGTATCAAGTTTGTCTGCTTTTAAAAATATCTCCTTAATTTTTATTTTTCAATAAAAAAATGAAAAAAAAACATCAGCTAATTAATTTGCCCCGTACCGCTTTATTATTTCAAATAATAAATAAAAATGAAATCATTTCTAAGAAAAATGCATAGGACCGAACTTTTAAACCGTCAATCAAACTTTTTTACGTCGTATAGTAAATGAAGATTTTTTTTTTGTCTTTCTAAGAAGATTATTATTTTTTGTTACCATTTTACGACTCATGCAGTGTTTAAGCAATAATTGTGCAGTCAAGAAATAAATTTTTTAAGGCATTACAGTTTTTAAAGCATTTTCTTTTTCTTCTTGGGATGTTTTTCTTCAAACTATCCCAAGAAATTTACGCCTGAAAGTGGAAATTCTCCAGGTTCCTTGAAATAAATATTTAATTAAGAGATTATTATATACTTAATACTATCTCTGAGCTAAAACTTATAAAGCTCTTAAAACAATCTTAAAATGCTTTCCCCGTGTAAATTCGGATTACGTTCGATTGATTTTTTAAAGCTTTTTTTTTAATACACAGGTAAATTTTTCATAACTTCGACCTTTTGGCTAGACACATGTTTACATGTGATATTTCAACCATAAAATGCAGACGGTTAGTTAAATGATTTTCATAAAGGGTAAAAATAGAGGCAGTGTTGTCTTCAGTATATTTGATTTAATCGTGTTATCAAAATTTCCTTAAAACATCCATTAATTTAACCAGGATTGAATATCAAATACCATAAATTCAGACATGATATTTCATAAAGGTGCCGTCTTTATATATTGAATTGGCTTTTCTATGTATTAAACTAATAATAAGTAATGAATTTATATAACATTTCACTTTATTATTTGAAAAAAAACTGAAAATGAGAATTTAAGAGAATCGGTTTATGACATATCGGTTTACATCGCCTTAAAATTTAAAAGTGTATGAATTACAGAATGAAAATAGAGAAACAGAGGCGAATGTCCTATTTCGGACTTAATTTTCAAATAAAATCATTTTTAATCTTTATTTTAATAGTGGCAAAGTTTTATAGAATGATAAAATTAGTTTGAATGTCATCATAAAAATATGAAAATTATTGTAGATTGTGTATTATTAAATTAAAATTAATTTATTAATTTATTAAAATTGAAAAGTTCTCTTGAAAAGCTCAAATTTCGTTAAGATCAGATGAAAAGATTAGATTTATATTAAAGTCATACAAACAAGCATCTTTAGTTAGAAATGAATTTAAAAAATAATTTATGAAACGTCCTCGTAAACCAGCTGAATGTGGCGAGCAATATGAGAGAAAAACATTGACTAGTTCGTTTTTAAATTAAATCGATATTTTCTTGCTTTACAAAGTTCTTTGAAGAAAGTATTTGAAATTTCAGATTGTAATAGGCCTTTAACCTGTAATATTTTAGGAGCTCTTCATCTGCTTTGATCATTATGCTCATGTATCTGCCAAATCAGCATTCTGTGATCTCCCCTTTAATTTCAGTTTTTTATATTTTAAGTTTAGTGATATTATCGTTCCGTTTTAAGCAACACTAGGGTTACTTTAGGATGGACCTCGTAATTTTGAATCACCGTCAGATGACACCTCAGCTGGCAGCCTCTCTCCAAACATTCACATCAGATGGAAGAAATTTGCCCCCGACGGATTTAACGTGCACCAGGCCCGCTTACACGATGGTTCTTCTGTGGTATCGAGTCTCGAACCTGGAAAAACCTCAAAAACTTACCATCAGGCCACCATGGCTCTTTACAGTTTTGGTATGCCAGCAAAAATTATGCAACTTTGAACTGAAATGATAAGTTAAACTTAGACTTAATTTGCTTTTACACACATGAAAAACCTAAAAAATGCGTATCAGTATAAGATGCGTTATATAATTTAATTATAATATTATCTTCTATTTTAATTAGATTGTGAAAGAACCTTGGAAGAGCCTAGACTTCCTTAACATTAGCCCTATTTCGAAACCAAATTCCTTGGAAGATTCGTCTTATAAATGGGCTTGACGCACGTTAAATTTGTTGAGGTCGAAATGTTCTGTCAATGTTGTGGATCTGGTAGAAAACAAAACTTACGCTTTTAAAAAAAAAGTCAAAAGATATTTAATCACAGACAAAACATATAAATGTAGAGGAAACTTAAACGTATTCGGAGTTTATCATCATTAAATCGAACAACAATCGACTCAAAATCGGTTCTTCAATGTCAACGATCCCATTGTCACATTGTGGTGCAACAAAGGAGCTCTTCTCCAATCAAAAGCAATCCAATCATTCCCAAGAACGAGAGACGTTCCGATAGCGGCACCACATATAAAATCGTGGATATAATAAGGTGTTAATATATTTAAACTAATTTAAATTAGAAAGTTTTGTTTATAGACACAATAATAAAAAATCATATATATCATCTGCAAGAAAGTAAAACTTAAGGTTAAGAAAGCGACGAAATTATCGATTTTTATTTTTAGAAATTCCCTAAAATGTTTGATTTTTCTTCATTTAATTAAATCAATGCATAGCTGCAAGTGTCTTTGAATTAGTATTTTCAACTTCAAAATAGACATATTACTTTAAAACATGCCTCTGGTAACTTATCAATTTAAAATTTGAACTTTAATGTAAAAGTAAATTTGATTGAAATTCAAGTTATCCAACTGCATGTTAACTAGATTGAAACAAATATAAAACATATATAATAAGTAAAAAACATAAATAATGAGTTTAGTCATTAATTACGTCACAGTTTCCTGAATTACCCTAATTTAATCAACAAATTTGACACATTATTGCAAAAGTGCCTCTGTTATCCGAATCAAGATTTGAGCTTTAATGCAAAAGTGAAAATAATTGCATGCCAATAATCTAATAACATGTTAGCTTGATTTAATGATTTTGATGATAAATAAATTAGCAAATAATGCATAGAATCTTTCGATACAATAGGTAGATTCCTAATTTATCTCTATTTAATGAACCTTAAATTAGATGTATTTTGTAAAGGGTCCTGCTTTTATGCCACTTTCCTCTAGTTTCAACCAGAGGAAACCAATTTAATTTAAAGGGTGGGAACCGAAAATATAATAAATCTATTATCTTATTAGATATATTAAAATAAGATGATGAAAAATAAACCAAAAGTAATTAAAATCATAATGTATAAGAATAGATTCCTAATTCATTGTATATTTCAAAGGAATTTGCTTTAAGATTTCATAAAATATT
Source organism: Argiope aurantia (assembly GCA_026543865.1). Lineage (NCBI taxonomy): Eukaryota > Metazoa > Arthropoda > Arachnida > Araneae > Araneidae > Argiope > Argiope aurantia. The sequence goes on from JAPMOR010119857.1 coordinate 133,930, forward strand.
AAATGAAATGAATAGGAAAAAAGATTCATAATGAAATTCCCAAAGAAGGAAAAAATAAAAAGTTGATTTATTTTTAAATATTAACAGAGGAAGAAATATATACAGTTGAATATTTGCAGAAACAACTGAAATAGATTCTTTAAAAAGATGAAAATATTTCTACAAATCATGTTTTCAAATATGCATACAATATGAGCTAAAATTAGAAGTTCATGTAGGACAACTAGATTTAAATTATTAAAAATGTTACTTTTTTTAAATTTTAATATGGTTTAAAAATAATAATTATGTAAAAATCTTTTTACAGGCTTTCCAGAAAGATGCAAGAATTTTGCTGAAAGTTTAATTAAAATTTCAAAAATAAATTCCTCCTAGCTCTGCATCTCAATTCTCCAAATAGTGTTTCTTAGTTTAGAAGCTCAAAATATTTTGGATTTCCTATATCATAATGAAAACAGAATTTTACAAATTGAACAATAATCTATCCTGGTTTGTCAAGCACTGTTAAAAGTGGACAGCATCTAGTGAGTACAAGGAAAAAAATGCAAAAAGAACTCTATCTGGCCTTTTGTTCCCGATTCATGGAGAGCCATTGTATATATTTATTTTTCTGTTTGTTTATTTTTTCATTTACTTATCTTTTATTTTTCATTTTTTTTTTCTGTTTCTAAATTTAAATTGCTTATCTCCGGTAAATTTTATTATTTACAAATTATGTTTCAATGATGCTGTTGGAATATTATATAGACTCTTCTGCTTGGGCTATTTAGATCTCTCCACTTTTTTTTATACCTGCTCCTTTTTTTTTTTTCTTTGGCTGTTTTTAGCTTCTAGCACACAAGATTATGAAAAAACATTAACTAGCTAGTTCTTTGACAGCTATTTAAATTCTATTTTTTTAATTTCATTTATGAGCTTTTACCGGTGTAACGCCACTTTTTGCACACACCTAATCATCATCAGAATACATCAAAACAGTGTTTGTTACTAATTTAGTTATTCTATTCCAATAATATACCCTGTAAATAAACAGATAGACATACATATATGCCCATACATTCAGTTTTATCATTAGCAAAATTTGATAAATTTTACAAATCATGTTAGCATGTTGTTGTTGTCGTGTGACAAGTGAAATAAAAAATAAGAAGAAAAAGGGAGAGAGGGGGGTCGGGCCGAAAGCATGCAAAACAGCCCTGGCCACATCTTCAGCTTTATCGGAATAAAGAATATCCCTGGTGCAGTCAAGGTCTATTTTGAAGAGGGCTGAAATAATAGAACGGCAGCTAAAAATATGCTCCGGGTCCAGCTGCACCTCTGGACACTGTCTGCATTCTTCGTAGAGTCTAGAATCATCAGGCATGATCCTCATGCCCCTCAGGTGCCCTGTTCTGAGTCTTACAATTGTGGTTGTGATGTCACTTTTATAATTTAGATTTGTCAGGGAGAATTTCTTTCGATTGGTGCAGAGCCTATGTCTTGCCACAGCATTAGCATCCAGAGCAGTAGTATATAGAGGGGTGGGATCTACTGTTCTGGCCTTCTTGGAAAGAGTGTCTGCCTGCTCGTTTCCCTCAATGCCCACGTGGGCTAGGATCCATTACAAGGTGAACGACTTCACCATTGTCACGATAGAAAACAGAAGAAAATATATATTCTGGGAAAACCCTGTCTTCCCATCCTGAATAGTCTCTAAAGCAGATTTGTAATCTGATAAGATCACGATTCTATCTGAAGGAATCTGCGTTGCCTGTGCAAGGTACATGGTCAAAGCTTCTTTGATGGCGATGAGTTAGAGACAATATTGCCAGCTGGAACTTTATGTTTGGAAGTTGTTTTGTCTATAAAAACAAAAGATCCCTGATCCTCTTCTGTCACAATCAGTTTTGCATCATATACTTAAATGAAGAAATTTTCTCTTTCTGAATATATGTATTGTTATCTTCTACTATTTTAAGGTTCATTTAATCTATATATTAAGTGTATGAGTAGTAATTGTGAAGTCAAACTACATGCATTTTTTTAAATCGCCTCATTAATGTTATTTTCATTTTCTCTCTCTCTCTCTTCATTTTTACAACATTTTCTTCATGTATCAAGTAACGCATGTATGAAATAGATGGGGGCCCGTGAAATAAATACTTACCTAAAAGATTATTACATAATACCATCCTTGCGCTGAAACTTGAGAACTCGGCTTAAAACAATATTAAAATGCATTTCTCATGTAAAATGAGATTATGTTTAGTTTATTTGTGAATTTATTTCCTCACATTTTTTTTTTCGTAGACAGGTAAATGCTTTAAAACGTTAATCCTTCTGCTAGATAGATGTTTATACATCATATTTGAATCATAAAATGCAGACAGTTAGCTAAGTGACTTTATATTAAATACTTTAAAACCAAGTATTATATTTGCATAAAAGTCTTGCTGTCTTTGATGACCAGGTCTTTTTTCCATTCAGAATATTAGCCTTCGAATTTATTTATTTTTTATTAGTAACATGGAATGCATTTACTTACTTTTTTATTTTCTATATCTGATAAGACTTGTTGGACTCAATTTATTACTCATTATTCGTACGAAATAAATATATATATATATATATATATATATATATGCTACTCTCAGTCTGATCAATTAATTATTATAAATACTAAAAGTCAAAAATATTAAAGGTAATAAATAAAAGATGTTAGATTTCTTTCTTGGACTTCTTCGACATTATTGCAATGTATTATCCTCAAGATATACTTTAAAAACAAATTTATGATTTCAATAAGGAAAAAATATGTTTAAATTTGCCATATTATGAGCGAAACACTTTGCAGAATTTTGATGAAAAATTTGAATAGTCTAATCATTTATAAAGAAATCTGAAAGTACTCTAAATACAATTAAGGATTCAATATAAAGTAAAATAATTGAACTTTTATTCAAAAATAAGCAATTGTTCAGAAATGTTAGCTACTTTTGTGAAATATAGACATAAATTGCAAAGCATCAGCCATTAACCACAAAAAAAAATATAAACGATCGGGGAAACACACTATCAAACAATGCTTCAATGCAATTAATATTATTCTTAGTGGTAACATTCTGAACATCATAAGCAACGTATTTAACTTCAAATGTTTTTGAAAAAGTAGACGAATCAAAGTTTTTCATGTTAAATTACAAGGTTTTTGACATTTTTGACGAATCGTATATTCCTGCAAGTTGCATCAATAATTTACTGGAATGCACGATCATTAATTAAATTTACTACCTTCAATTTAATTATAATTGTTTTAGCAGAAAAAAAAGATCAATGCTTTATTTTCCAGACGCTTTCTTTTCTTTTATAAAATCAAAGAGAGTAAGTTATCATCTAAACAGTATAAAGGATTAGTTCAGTTGTAGATTAGAAAGCAAATCAATGTTTAAATTAAACAAAAAATATCTCTTCTAGATAAGTCTCAATAATGAGGAATAGCTCTAATGCATCTATATTAGTGTAAGTGGATTAGAATAAAAATAACGGTAAAAATTGTTAAATGAAATAATGATATTCTTTACTTGCTAAGTCATAACAAATAGAAAGTATTCTGGTCTATTTACATTAATGCAAGTAAATGTTTACTTACAAAATTCAAAAATTAAGAATGTATACATTTTATTTTCTTGTGGAAACAGAAAACATTTTGGTGCCTGATTTTGGGGATAGAGAAAGCCTTAAAAAACTGAA